>ML677378.1:5662862-5773272 GCA_007922305.1 Dermatemys mawii
AAATATATATATTAAATATATATATATATTTTTATATTCCTCCCTAGTCATTCGCCCAATCTTCCACTTCTTGTAAGCTTCTTTTTTGCATTTAAGATCAGCAAGGATTTCACTGTTAAGTCAAGCTGGTTGCCTGTCATATTTACTATTCTTTTTACACATCAGGATGGTTTGTTCCTGCAACCTCAATAAGGATTCTTTAAAATACAGCCAGCTTTCCTGGACTCCTTTCCCCTTCATGTTATTCTTCCAGGGGATCTTGCCCATCAGTTCCATGAGGGAGTCAAAGTTTGCTTTTCTGAAGTCCAGGGTCCGTATTCTGCTGCTCTCCTTTCTTCCCTGTGTCAGGATCCTGAGTTCGACCATCTCGTGGTCACTGCCTCCCTGGTTCCCATCCACTTTTGCTTCCCCTACTAATTCTTCATGTTTTGTGAGCAGCAGGTGAAGAAAAGCTCTGCCCCTAGTTGGTTCCTCCAGCACTTGCACTAAGAAATTGGAAATTACTTCAGCTTATTCCACATCATCTGTCACTAGGTTGCCTCCCCCATTCAGCATTCCCCATCCCTGACCTTCTTCTTGTTGCTAACATACCTGTAGAAACCCTTCTTGTTACTCTTAACATCTCTTGATAGCTGCAACGCCAAGTGTGCTTTGGCCTTTGATTACACCCCTGCATGCTCAAGCAATATTTTTATACTCCTCCCTAGTCATATTCCCAAGTTTCCACTTCTTGTAAGCTTCCTTTTTGTGTTGAACATCAACGAAGGTTTCTCCATTAAGCCAAGCTGGTCGCCTGCCATATTTGCTATTCTTTCTGCACAGCAGTACTTGTGTTAGACAAACAACACAGCACAGAAAATGGCAAACATCATTAGGCATAGGCAAGTTTTGTTTGGCTCTCAACCTACTGCCAGCTCTGGGGGGCAGAGTTAATGTTATATGGGAGATATATTAACTCTTTATTTGCTGATTTGCACAGATTTAAGTTTAGCCTCCTGATTCTGGAAGAGCCCAAGGCAGCACAAGACAACCTTAGCTCTGTGTTAATGAAGATTTTGGCTGTTAATATAAATATGAATAGCACTGACAGGATGGGATTTCAAGGGCTCTCTGTAGCATTGCCAATAGTTCCTTATTACAAGGAACATCAATTATTTTTCCTTCACGGTACAACAAGATCAGTAGGGTTGCAAAAAGCAGCAAGAAACACCCTTGGTGAATGTAGGTAAATCCTACCTACATTATTTATTTATTTATTTATTTATTATCATTATTATTAATAATAATCATGGGCAGGTCTAGGGTTTTTACTGACCATGCCTGCAGGAAATCTGCTATCCCCGGTGATTCAGCGGCAATTCGGCACAAGGCCCATGGGTCCAACAGCTTCAGTTCACATGCCACTGAAATGCAGCCGACTCCATGGCACCCAGAGACCTCCGGCAGCCATGCCGCCAAAGCACGCCTGAGTGCTGCCGTAAGAGTGACCGTCAGGCTGCCCTCTGTGACTTGCTGCCCCAGGCACGCGCTTGCTGCGCTGGTGCCTGGAGCTGGCCCTGATAATAATCATAATATTGGGAGGAGTGGTGGAGTGGGTGTTCTAAGAAAACAGTCCCTTATTTCTGAAATATAATGTTGGCAACCCTATGCTTATGCTTCATGGCATAACCTGATCACCAACTAAAGTTAGGACATGGATATTACTTAGGGTTTGACTACCTTTGAAACAACTCCAGCATAGACTCTACCTATGCCAATGAGAGGGGGGTCTCCTGATGACGTAGGTAATCCACCTCCCTGAGAGGCAGTAGCTAGGTCAACGGAAGAATTCTTGGGTTGACCTAGCACTGTCTACACTGGGGCTTAGGTTGCTAGAGCTACATCTCTCAGGGATGCGGACTTTTCACACCCCTGAGATACATAGCTATGCTTATAGCAATTCCTACTGTAAACTAGTCTTATATAGAGATATACCTATCTCATAGAGGTGGAAGGACCTTGAAAGGTCATTGAGTCCAGTCCCCTGCCTCCACTAGCAGGACCAAGTACTGTCCCTGACAGATTTTCTGCCCCAGATCCCTCAAGGATTGAATTCACTCTGGGTTTAGCAGGCCAATGCTCAAACCACTGAGCTATCCCTCCCCACTTATGTTATTGGTAACAGAAGCATCGTCCTTTGAAGTCTCTCTCATTGTTTGTTGTCAGAGGGGTATTAGATCAGTGGTCAGGATGTTAGTCTAGCACAGGGGTCAGCAACCTTTCAGAAGTGGTGTGCTGAGTCTTCAGTGATTCAATTTAATTTCAGGTGTCGCGTCCAGTAATACATTTTAACGTTTTAGAAGATCTCTTTCTACAAGTCTATAATATATAACTAATCTATTGTTGTATGTAAAGTAAATGAGGTTTTTAAAATGTTTAAGAAGCTTCATTTAAAATTAAATTAAAAAGAAGAGCCCCCAAACCAGTGGCCAGGACCTGGGCAGTGTGAGTGCCACTGAAAATCAGCTCGCATGCCACCTTTGGCACACATGCCATAGGTTGCCTATCCCTGGGCTAGCACTCAGGAGACGTGGGTTCAGTTTCCTACTCTACCACAAATGTCTTGTGTGACTTCAATTGAGTTACTGAGATCTGGTCTCCATCTAAACAGGTTTATTTGGCTACATGGCTCAGGGCTGGGAAAAATTGCACACTATGTGAAAAGTAGTTAGGTTAACCTAATCCCTGCTATAGATGCAGTTAAGTCAACAGAATTACTGCGTCACCCTTGTACTGCCTCTCGCAGAAATGGATTACCTACATCAAAGGAAAAACCTCTTTTGTCAATGTAGGAAACATCTACGCTAGAGCCTCACAGCTGCAATGCCATAGCTGTGCCACTGTAACGTAGACATCCCTTCAGTCTCTCAGTTCCCAATCTATAAAATGGAGACATTAACATTCCCTGCCTCACAATAGTGTTGTGAAGATAAAAGTGTAATAGATTGGGAGGTGCTCAGATCCATGGTAATGAAGCGCCTTAGATAGATTGGTCTTTTTTTATGCTATTAATGGGTTATATGTCCACAATGATGTGGGTATTGCACATTGAAAATCCAGCTGTGTGAGGTTTCTGTACAAAGAACCCACCTGGGAAACTTCAATGGCATAGCATCCCATGGCTAGCTCAAGCACAGCTGGAGATAGAGAGGGCAGAGATACAAAATTAGCCAGGAGAGTGACATTGACAAAGAGACTTGGTATGGCAAGTGCTGTTCTAGCCCCAACCTGGAACCCCAGAGCCCAGCAAAAGGAAATGAAGAAATGACAGCAACAGAAAGGGCTAAAATGCCTCTTGGAAGCTGAGTTGGCTGAAGGTTCATGATTCAAGATGCACAGACAGAAGTTCTTACAGAAGTAACTGTCAAATGTTAGCATTATGGCCTAGTGTCAGTGCTGATGACCTGGAGAGTTAAAGCATCATGAATCAGAGCCACAAAGATCATGAGATTGTCTGAAAAATCATCAGACCTTGAAATGACAAAGAGTCCTGTGGCACCTTAAAGACTAACTAAAATTTTTTTAGAGCATAAGCTTTCATGGGCTAATACCCACTTCGTCGGATGCATGCAGTGGAAGTATCCAGGGGCAGGTATAAATAGATAAGCAAGAACCAGGTGGGAGATAACAAGGTTAGTCCAATGAGGCTGAACCAGCTTGTTATCTCTAATCAGGGAGGGTGAGGTGTTCCTCTAGCAGCTGAACTGGAGGTGTGAATAGCGAGAGTTTGAACCTCCAGTTCAGCTGCTAGAGGAACACCTAATCCTCCCTGATTAGAGATAACAAGCTGGTTCAGCCTCATTGGACTAACCTTGTTATCTCCCACCTGGTTCTTGCCTACCTATTTATACCTGCCCCTGGATACTTCCACTGCATGCATCCGACGAAGTGGGTATTAGCCCACGAAAGCTTATGCTCTAAAAATTTTTTAGTTAGTCTTTAAGGTGCCACAGGACTCTTTGTCACTTCTGCAATTCCAGACTAACACGGCTACCCCTCTGATTCCTGAGACCTTGAAATGTAAATTAAATAAATACACTGATATAGGTTGGTGGCAGGACTACAAAAGAATAAAAATCTCCCCTGTCAATGTGGCTAAAACTCCCTGCTAGATTTCCCTACTGAGCATGCAGTGAACAATCCCGATTGACATTTACTTAGAGTGGCTCCTCTTTATATTCAAAGAGCTGCATTTCCAGGAAACCCAAGCCAGGGGGTTTCTGTAGCCACTCAGTCACACTTCTCCTTTCCTAAGAAGAAAACATTTAAGACATAGAACAAAGCACTGCCCCAGAGCGCGCTTGGCCAATACTGCCTTTCACCCTTTGCTGCAATATCCTCCATTCCTGCTTGCAGCAAAGCTGGCAACAAGTCTGCTTCGACTTTACTTATGGTTATTCTGTGAGCTCCTTCTTACAGTGTAAGAGCAGAATATGGAAAGCTATGTGTACACGCATACACACACACACACACACACAGAGTAGGTCGAGAATGCAAGGGGAGGTGTGATTGCAGCACAGGTAGACCTACCCTCTCTAGCTTTGATTGAGACAGCACACTGAAAATAGCAGTTTCCAGAGTGGTAGCTGTGTTAGTCTTTATCAGCAAAAAGAGCGAGGAGTACTTGTGGCACCTTAGAGACTAACACATTTATTTGGGCATAAGATTTTGGGGACTAAAACCCACTTTATCAGATACATGGAGCAGAGAATACAGTAGGAAGATAAAAATATATATACAGAGAACATGAAAAGATGGGGGTTGTCATACCAACTCTAAGAGGCTAGTCAATCAAGGTAGGCTATTATCAGCAGGAGAAGAAAAACTTTTGTAGTGATAATTAGGATGGCCCATTTCAAACAGTTGACAAGAAAATGTGAGTACCAGTAGCGGAAAACTAGCATGGGGAAATAGTTTCCAGTTTGTTTAATGACCCAGCCACTTCCAGTCTTTATTCAAGCCTAATTTAATGGTGTCCAGTTTGCAAATTAATTCCAGCTTGCAGTAATAGCAGTGTTGCCCTGGCAGTACAGGCAGTGACATGAGCTAGCTGCCCAAGAACAATCCTCTCTGGGACCCTGAGTATGTACCGTTGCTGCTGGCCCAAGCCTCTGCCTGTGACACTGTAGCTTCATTGCTATTTTTAGTGAGCTGGCTCTATCAAAGCTAGTGGAATATGTCTATGTGTGCTGCAATCACTTGACCTGATTGGAGTGCAGATATCCCAACTGTGTCCAGTTTTGGATTCCACACTACAAAAAGGATATAGAAAAATTGGAAAGAGTCCAGTGGAGGGCAACAAAAATGATTAGGGGGCTGGAGCACATGACTTATGAGGAGAGGCTGAGGGAACTGGGATCGTTTAGTCTGCAGAGAAGAGAAGAACGGGGTGGGGGGGATTTGATAGCTGCTTTCAACTACCTGAAAGGGGGATCCAAAGAGGATGGATCTAGACTGTTCTCAGTGGCACCAGATGACAGAACAAGGAGTAATGGTCTCAAGTTGCAGTCGGGGAGGTTTAGGTTGGATATTAGGGGAAAAAATTTCACTAGGAGGGTGGTAACTCACTGGAATGGGTTACCTAGGGAGGTGGTGGAATTTCCTTCCTTAGAGATTTTTAAGATCAGGCTTGAGAAAGCCCTGGCTGGGATGATTTAATTGGGATTGGTCCTGCTTTGAGCAGGGGGTTGGACTAGATGACCTCCTGAGGTCCCTTCCAACCCTGATATTCTACAATTCTATCCCCACATGTATGTACCCACACAAACATATGAACACATGGCTACGTCTGCAAACCCCATTTACCAGACAACTACTTTCAGCAACCTGAGGAAGAATGGCCTGGCATTGTCTATACTCATCTACCAGTACTGTGTGGCTGAAATTGTAGACATTAGACATTAATTCAATCCTTATGCAGTCTCCCTTCTCCCTCTCATATGCCCCATCCTTCTCCTGGGTCATTCAGACACTTCTGCCCACTTTATTTTTTAATCCATTTCCAGACTCCCAAGAACTTCCTTTACCCATGATTCCTTTTTCCACATCCCTGGCAGAAAGTCTTATGGAAGGGGCATTGGTAGTGGGGACCTTTTCACTGTGGTGCTGGTTAGGAATCCAGATCAGCACAGGTTAGTAGTTTAGACTGACATGACTAGAACTCCCACTCATTTACAGAGGTTGCAAGCGGATCCTGTCCCATTGCCTGATTAGAGTGACAGTAATGCCCCCAAATGCAATTGCCATAGTGAGACCAGGCTAATGTGCAAGAGAAGGGCAGGGTCATGTCTTTATTGGTATGTTTTTGTGCATGTGGTTGGGAGTGGGAGAGGGGAGAAATGCCTTTATTTTTTCATTCCCCCTCCCCTGCTTAAATTCTCTCATTCTGTCTTTCTGTCCTTCTCCAACCTGCCCAGCCCCAGCTTTCAAACAGTTGAAGGCTTCATAATCTTATGTTAAATCTCAGAATGCACCTTGGAGGACCCTCAGGTGCTAATCAAAGCTGCTGTAAATTCCTCCAGTTTCTCAGCAAGACTTCTTCCTTCTGGACAGTCATTCTCTGAAAAAGGTCATGAAAGGATCCAGTTTGGTGGTGGATTCAGAATGTGAAGCATCATCCCCAGCACCCAAAGAACGCGCCTCCATCAAACTCCTCATGGTTGTGGAAGTGACAGAGGATCCAGTCCCCCAGTTTATGTTCCAGTGTATGGAACATTTCTGGAGTTGGCACACCAAGAAGCATACCCATATTTCTCCTAGAAGTAGAACACACTGTAACCTCAGGGTGCATCTCAGAGGAAGCCAGCGTCAGTCTTGCAGCCTGGTGGCTTGATAGACAATGACAGAATTGGATCTGCTTGGAAAATGGTGTCAATTTGGTGAAGGATTTTAAAATTTGTTGTGATTTTTTGACATTATGAAAATCCAAAATATTCCAGACAGCTCTGGTCAGAATTTTGAGTTCTCAGAACACGTGGCATGTTTGCTCTCCTGCCAGATATCCAAGAGTTTGTCAGGTAGCCTCAAACAGCATCCCTGCAGTGGGACAATAAAGGTCAGATTTAATTCCCCTCTGCGCACAGCATTCATGGCTGAGACATTCCATCAAGAGCAAAATACTTGTGCATTTAAAGACAAAATGAGGGGCCACAGTAGGAAAGGCAAGTCCAGATTCAAGTGGAAAATTCAACCCTGATGGCACTCTCTCCCGTTTCAGTGGGGCATGAATGTGGGGCTCAGAAATAGGTTTCCTGAAAAGTGAATCACCTTGTAGCCTAGGGTCAAAGCTGGGGAACCAGCTTTGCACTGGCATATGCACTAGGATAATGGCTCGTCACCAGCATACCTCTCCTTCCCATTCTGTCTCAACACACCTATCTATCTAATACCTAGCTAATCTATCTATGCCTTGCTCATCACAGCAGTATCTGAGCATCTTCTTCTCTGCCAGTAATCCTGATCTGCTGATAGCCACACAGCTAAAATCTTTCATCTAAAGATTCTTTGAGGAGGTGGGAAGGTCCCACTCAGATCCAACCACCATTAAATGTGCCAAGCCATTCAAATGCTTCTGGAAGCTAAGCCAGTTGAGTCCAACATTGATTTCAGAAGGCCCCAGTTCCTCAAGCCAAGAGAAAAGGATTTTCTGCATTTATAGTCATTGCTAGACCCCATGGACTATTTATTGCAAGGAACAGGCTTGGGCACTGAGTGTAGAATACTCATGGCTCAGTTGTGAAAGAAATGTTCTATTTTGATCTAGGAGATTAACCTGATTCACCCCCTCATGTTGTGCAATCACCAGGCTGCAAACACAGGAAGAAAGAAAAGTCAGAGCTAGCTTGGCTGGTCCAAACTCCCCATGGCTAACCCAGCAAGAGTGCTACCTGCAGCCTTTTGACAGCTAGCCCAGAAATTCAGGGGAAATTGGAGCTGAAACTGAGGGAGGGCAAGAGGACCCTTGTTTAGTAGTCAGTCTGAGGAGACACCAGCCCACAGTGCTGAGATTCCCCACTCAAGTCTTGACTGAACAGCAGGATGTTCAGGCAGCAGAGGGCTCAGCCAGAGCCCATTCATAGGGCTTTCCTAAGGGAGCACAGTGAGCCAGAGGCATCCTTGAAAGGTGGGAATAAAGCTAAAGGCGCCCACTGTCATTCCAGTGTGGAGGGCTATGGTTTAGCCCTCTGCACTATAGGTAGGGTTGCCAACTCTCCAGGACTGGCCGGGAGTCTCTCAGAATCAGCATCAATCTCCCAGTAACTATTGAAAGCAGTCAGAGATTTTAATAGGATATTTTAAGAAAATGACATTATGTCATGTTGGGGGAAAAAATCTCACGGAATAGCTTCAGTCAGAGTTGGCAACCCTAATTGTAGCATACATTCAGGCACCATTGATTGGCAAGATCCCATTGCCCACTTCTGAAATGCAACTGCTTCTGAGGTGGAAGGTACACATTCTGCAGCAGCATAACACAGCACCTACCTGAAGGCGCACATTGGTTTCTTACATGCAGACGCAAGGTGTATGAGCTTGGGGTGTGAGCCCAGGCCTCAAAGAAGGGAACTCAGCTGCCCTTGAAATATAGATAATGGATCCAGGCCAGCACTGCAGGGCCTGGTGTGACTGGGGACCTCATTCTCTCAGTACCACCTCCTGGCAGTGCCATACATCCTCTGTGCCCTTCAGCTTGGACCATTCACAAAGACCGGCAGCCTCATGCCCAGAGTGGGATGTGACTGTGCAGCAAAGGTGAAGGGAGTTTCCCCAGCTCCCCAGGGGCAGATTCAGTCAGAGGAGAGCTGTTCCCTAGGGGAGAGCATCTCGTGACATCTAAGTGCACCTCCCAGCCCACCCCATTTTACAGAGCTGCACTTGGCAGGGGCCTCTGCCTCTGGGGTTCTGCCAGTCTTCCCACGACATAGGCCTTTCCTAATCTGTACTCAGTGGCAATGCCTTGGGAAGGGAAATATCCCCAACATCTTTCATGGCACTGTGCCTAGAAGGTCTGGGCAGCCTGAGTGCTGCTGATGGGTGTGGGGTGCCCTGGGGCACACAGCAGTGAGCTGGCATCAGGACAGCCACATCTGAATGTCATGTTCTACTTGGTGCACCAGGGAGCCAGGCAACCTGGGCTCCATCACAGTGTCTGGTCTCGTATCTGGGACTCAGTGACCCACATAACAAGAACTGGATGATCTGAGTAAGGGGCATAGCACCACGTTGGGAGCACCAGGCAAGCAACACCCACAAATGGCAATGACCTGGCACACAGCATCTATAATAGATGGTGCTTGGGCACTGTAGAAGTGTGAAACAGAGAGAGTGAGCAAGAGCCAGTGAGCAAGAGTGCACACTACAGTGGGCAGAGCATCTACATTAGCTGTAGCAGGGACCTTGCACACTGATGATATCTCTGACTCCGCTTCTCAGTGGTCACTCTGATCATGCTCTCCTTGCACTGACTGGTTGTTCACTCCAGCCCCCTTCCAGTCTTCACTGCAAATCCACTTCACTGCCCTTCTTGCCTTACTCCTGCCTGTCCCCTCTCCCCTTTTCTCCCTCCCTTCAGTGTCACCATTCCCTCCTTCCTGGTCTGCAATCCCCTTCCACAAAAAAACAATAAAGCCACATTCTGAGAAACAAGGTGACATGAAGACAATGTTTGCTCATTGTGGGTCGATGTCTTATCCCTCCCTCCCAGCCTGGGTCTGGGTTGTTTTTGGGGCTGTCCACACTGCACTCAGAGATAGGATTGCAGCTCACAGATATCCATGCTTTAATCTAGCTAGTGTGGCTAAAAATTGTAATGAAGAGGCCGCGGCATGGACATCAACATGGGCTGTGCAAGCTGTTTGGAACCCTGGATCTGTACCAGCCAGGGTCCATGCTGCTCCTTTACTCTGATTTTAGACACTCAGGGGCTTGTCTGCACTTAAAATTCTGCAATGGCGCTGCTATAGCACTTCAGTGAAGACAGTACCTACACTGGAGGTGAAGGATTCTCCCATTGGTCTAGGTACTTCACCTCCCTGAGAAGCTGTGGCTAGGTTGAGAGGCGAATTCTCCCATCAACTTAGAGCTGTCAACACCGAGAGGTAGATTGGTTTAACTGTGTTGCTCAGAGGTGTGGATTTTTCACACCCCTAAGCAACCTATACACCAATCTAATTTCCTAGTGTAGGCCAGGCCCAGGTAGATTATAGCTGCAATCCCACCTCCAGCTGCAGTATAGACAGTCTCTTAGGCCAGGTCTACACTGGGGGGAGAGGGTCGATCTAAGATATGCAACTTCAGCTACGCGAGTAGTGTAGCTGAGGTCGACATATCTTAGGTTGACTTATCTGGGCATCCTCATGGGGGGTAAGTCAACTGCTGCCACTCCCCCGTCGACTCCGCCTCTGTCTCTCGCAGCAGTGGAGTTCCAGAGTCAACGGGGAGAGTGCTTAAGGATCGATTTATCATGTCTACACTAAATGCGATAAATTGATCCCTGAAAGATCGATCACTACCCACTGATCTGGCTGGGTAGTGTAGACTTACCCACAGACTGTAAATTCTTCCAGACTGGGAGTGTCTCTCTCAGGCCTGGTCTACATTAGAAAATTAAATTGGCTTAACTATATTGCTCAGGGGTATGAAAAATACACACCCCTGAGCAGCATAGTTAAGTTGACCTAACCCCCAGCGTAGAAGAATTCTTCCAACAATCTAGCTATTGCCTCATGAAGAGGTGGGTTACCTATGCCAACTAGCGAACCTCTCCCATTGGCATAGGTTGGATCTGCACTGAAGTGCTACAGCGGTGCAGCAGTAGCATTTCAGGTGCAGACAAACCCTCACTTTGTGGTCATGTCTTCACTACAGCTGAGAGATGTAGCTCCCAGCTCAGGCAAATGAACACACCTAGCTCCATTTGAGCAAGACTGAACATAACACTATGGCCACAGTGGCATTGACTACAGCTTGGGCTAGATGCCCTTAGTACTACCCAGTCTGAGATCCTAGGTATGTAGTGGGGGCGGCAAGCCCAATCTACCACTCATGTTGAACTACGCTGCTATTTTTTGCACACTACCTGGAGCAGACCTAGTGCATGTATATCTACCTGAGCTGGGAATTCAATTCCCAACTGCAGTGTAGACGTAGCCTGTGTGAGGATCTGTGTGATGCCCAGCATAACAGGGTCCTAATCTCAATTGGGATCTCTAGGTGTTACTGTAGCAATCAATAAATACTACAAATATTAAAGTTGTCTCATATTTCTTATTCTAAAAAATGGCCTGGCCTAGCTCCTCCATGGTTTGCAGCAAGAACTTTAAATCTGCCAGTGGGATAGTGCTGAGGTCAGAGGGATGTCTTTTATTATCCTCATTGAAATTTGTTCAGATTTGGCTGTATTACCAATTGCTGAAAATCACTTTTTGCTCTGCTCAGCATAGCTTGCTAGAGGCTTGTGGCTAAAGCTAAACATTCCCTCTGGACTGAGCATACCCCCATTATCATCCTGCATCATGCACACATAACTTAACATCTGGACAAGACTTGGCCACAAGGAAGAAGAATGCTGCTCCTCACCACAGCTGTAAGACTGCAATATAAAATCCCAGCACAGTGGAACCAGACACCGGTGAAAATAACCAAGATGGCAGATCTCTCTGCTGATGGACATTTGAGGCACTGCAGTCAAGAGGGGATCCTGATTCATGTCCGCTGCTCCTGTCATACTGATCTGCTCTTGCTCAGTATCTGTGTCTTTTGTCTGCCCCAAACTCTACAATTATGTCATTGGGAATCACTGAACTTGGCAGGATGTGATAGAGATAACAAATCAGTTATTTGTTAAAGAAGGAAAATTGTGTGATTCCCCCCACCACCCCCAGTTTGATCCTTGTTAGGTCTGAGAGGCCTGGAACCTTGGAAGGCCACAAGCCAGTGCAACTGGGCTCAGAGGAGACAATCTCTTCCACAATACATGCTTTTGCAAACTATTCTCACAAAACTGGCTGTAATTTGGAATGTTGGGGAACCAAGTCTGTTCCCATCCCCTGACAAGGAGGCAAGCACAGCACCTAGCATTTGTGGCAGGCAGGGCCATTACACTCAGTGAGTGATGGCACAGTTGTCATCCAGGATGGCAGCAGGGAGCACAGTTAGAAACTGGAGACGTTACCTCAGTTCATATAATTTCCCTCAGGGAGCATCTCCCTTTTTCTCTTAGGATCCAGAGACCTCACCCTTTCTCCAGGGGAAGAGGGCCGCCTTTCTCTTGTGGGGGTCACAGAACTCCCCCTATCATAAGGGGAAGAGGGCTCCCCCTTTTCTATGCAGATGGGATTGAATGTTTTGGATGGTGCAGTTCCCATTGGGGTCAGATTTCTGGGGTGGCCTATGGTCCATTACTTTTCCCAGGCAGCAGCAGGGCTGGTTGATCTACCAGACAGGTGGGCGGCAGGGTGAGCTGCTGACATGGGCACAGAAATGTTTGATGCATTTTATTGCTGATGTGTGATATGAGAAAAGCCGGAGCAGGGAATCACACCCTGCATTGGGCAATACTCAGCCAGCTGGGCTGGGAAAGTTGTTCTCTTGCTTCAGAGCAGAGATTCAGGGCAGCACTCTCTATGACAACTACACCTGACACATAGGATTAATGGGCACTAAGGAACCATGGGAACTGGCAGCTCTAGAGCTGTAGAAGCCCAGACCAGGCCTTCATGTTTTTAATGCCATTCCACAGATTATACTATCTCTAATGGCATTGCACTGGAGTACTGGGATCTGCACTGACTATGAGAAAAGTGTGCTCCCCACTGAGCCCCCAGCCCCTTCAGCACAGCTCCTCTACCACCACTTTGGGGCATTAGGGCTAGCACTGAGTCTGAAGGGAAAGCATTCTCTACAACAGTGGTTCTCAACTTTTTTTCATTTGTGGATCCCTAAAACTTTCAAATGGATGTGTGGAACCTTTGGAAATCAACTGTGCATATAAAGTGGAATTCTGTCACTCAGTTTTCAATCTAAGTCTTTTGCAGACCCCTTAGACCAGTGGCTTTCAACCTTTCCAGACTGCTTTGTGCCTTTCAGGAGTCTGATTTGTCTTGCATACCCCCCAAGTTTCACCACACTTAAAAACTACTTGCTTGCAGAATCAGACATAAAAATACAAAAGTGTTCCAGCTCACTGAAAAATTGCTTTCTTTCTCATTTTTACCGTATAATTATAAAATAAAATTAAATTGGAATATAAAAGTATACTTACTTTTTGGTCTATAATACATAGATCAGTATAAACTTATAGTTTGTTCTGACTTTGCTAGTGTTTTTCATGTATACTGTCGTAAAACAAGACAAATATCTAGATAAGATGAATCCCTTGGAAGACCTCTGTGTACCCCAAGAGGTCCACATGTCCCTGATTGAGAACCACTGCCTTAGACATAGTCGGTCCCTTGACCACAGGCTGAGAACCACCGCTTTACAGAGATTCTCACCAGTTCCTGCAGAACAGTGACCCCTAGAGATATGTTGGGGCACTAGCGCCAGCACTGACTCCGAAGAGAACCCACCCACTACTGGGATCCTCAGGCCAATTCCTGAAGCACTCAAGAGTTTTTCTTGGCAGGTTAACCAATCTAACTCTCCATAATCTGAGAGAGCTAATGTTAGCTCAGCAGATGGTGCCATCCAGCCGTACCAATAGCTAAACTCCATTGGAAAAAGCAGAGGCTTCCATTCTACTTATCACTATGTGTCTGTGACAAAGAGTCCTGTGGCACCTTAAAGACTAACTAAAATTTTAGAGCATAAGCTTTCGTGGGCTAATACCCACTTCGTCGGATGCCGGATTAGCCCACGAAAGCTTATGCTCTAAAACTTTAGTTAGTCTTTAAGGTGCCACAGGACTCTTTGTCACTTCTGCAATTCCAGACTAACACTGCTACCCCTCTGATTCTTGACTATGTGTCTGGTGTCCAAGTTAAATGGGACCAAGGTCCATTGTGACTTTTTCTTTTAATAAACTCACCAGGCTCAGCTAGTGCAGCCATTGGGGTCCACATAGTTACTGAGATAGGAAGCAAGGTAGACGCTAGATGATCCTGTTTGATGCAGCAGCACCCAGAGGCTGGTTCTTACTCAACAGCAAACATCAGGGCAGTAGATGCATCATTATGGACTAAAAATTTCTCAAATTTATTTTTCAATTATAAAGCATAAAAATGTATCAGACTAGGAACCAGCCTCTTTAATTTATTATATATTAAAAAAAAGATGGTGAACTGTGTGTGTTAGTAGTTAAGGGTATAGCCCCAAAGCTGAGAAAGCACTTCTAATCAACTGTGTATTAAAACACACACACAGATGTGCTAAGGTAAAACTAAACCCTTAAGTAAAAGCCATTCAGAATTCAAACTGAGACTCGTGGAACTACACTAGGCAACAGAATACAGGGACCAATCTTGCACAGACGAGCTAGATGGATTCTCTCATTATAGAACTTTCTATCTCATCTTCTCAGTGCCCCAATCCTGTATTGTGTGTGGGCACGATCCTCTGTGTGGATTCAGTTGCAACACCAGAGCTTAAGAGTCTACAAACATTACTCTCAAGAATCATAGCTCCAAAATGTCAGCCAGAGTATTTTCCCAAAAGCCCAAACTACCTTTGGTTGTTTTTTTTTTAAATTAAATGCCACGCAAGACCACAGAATACTTTTTAAATAGCCAGTATTGTAATAGGAGCTACAAAAATACCTGTCACTCCTTTTGCTCACCCTGAAGCTGCAGTTACATTAAAGAGAAACCATTAAGTTAAAGAAATCACACTTTTGTCTGAAATATTTTAACCTATTATTGTTACAAGCAAGCCCTCAGATTGCATAACCCCAAAACCAATTAGAGGAAAAGAAATACTTTTGTCAGTCTTTTTACTGCGTGCTTGGCAGCCCCTGGGCGAAGTCAGTCTCACTCTTTCCCTTCTAGAGACAGCTTCCCCTCTAGCTTGTGTGGGTCTTTCACACCACCACAAGGGAGAGAAAAACATTTGCTCTAAAAAACAGGAAAATGTGATTGTAAAACCACAACAATGGGCTGGGGAAGGACATGGAGCTGCTCTGAGGCTGAGTTCAGCTTTTGAAACTGACTTGACTTCAAGTTGAAAATTGGCTGCTTGCCTCTTTAATAGGCCATCTCTAGATACCTAGGCTGAGTTCCCTCGTGTCAGAGTTCCCCCTAGGGTGATCAGATGTCCTAATTTTATAAGGACAGTCCCAATGTTGGAGTCTTTTCCTTATATAGGATTCTATTACCCCCCTGCCCCTCCAGCCCCTGTCCCAATTTTTTACTTTTGCTGTCTGGTCATCCTAGTCTCCTAACACCCCCCCACACACACTCTGAACTCTGGGGTACAGATGTGGGAACTCGCATGAAAGACCCCCTAAGCTTACTTTTACAAGCTTAGGTTAAAAATGTCCTCCAAGGCTCAAATTTCTTTCCTTGTCCTTGGACGGTATTGCTGCTACCACCAAGTGATTTAAACAAACATTGACGGAGGGGCCACTGGGAGCCCTATCTCCCACAAACATTCCCCCAAGTCCCTTCACCCCCTTTCCTGGGGAGGCTTGAGAATAATATACTATCCAATTGGTTACAAAGTGAACCACAGATCAAACCCCTGGATCTTTAGGGCACTGAAAAATCAATCAGGTTCTTAAAAGAAGAATTTTATTTTTTAAAAAAGTAAAAGAATCACACCTATAAAATCAGGATGGAAGGTAACTTTACAGGACAAATAAAAAGATTTAAAACAGAGAGGATTCCCTTCTAAGCTTAGTTTCAAAGCTACAAAAAAGAGGAATAAAACTCCCTCTTAGCATAGGGAAAATTCACAAGATAAAACAAAAGATAACCTAGTGCATTTCCTTGCCTTTACTTATAATTTTTGTAATCCTAGATGTTTATTTCAGGTAGGGTTTGGGGAGATGGTTTTTCCTGCCCTGATCCCTCTCTGTCCCAGAGAGACCAACAAAGAGAGCACAAATAACGGCCCCCAGCCCCAGATTTGAAAGTATCTTCTTTTCTTATTGGTCCTTTTTGTCAGGTACCAGCCAGATTACTGGAGCTTCTTAACCCCTTAAAGAGGGATTTTAGGCTACCCTTTCAGCTGTATGTTTATGACATCCCTGCTGACTGCAGGAGCAGTTGTAGAAACCCCCATCTCCAATGCTTAACTAGGTTCTGCATCCTGAATCAACAGCCGCAGTTGCACTAGTAAACCCTCTGGACTGCCTGAAGCCACAAGCAACAGGGAGATTTATGAGATCAGTGACTATGGAGTGAGCTCCTTACCAGAATGATTTGCTCATCTGGCCACAAATCATTTTAAATGGGGCATTTCTGCGGATTCTTAAACATTTATCATCAAAAGCATTTAATACTGAACACTATACACTCAGAACAGCAGCTCCAACATGGGGAATCTGCGCTGAAAGTCTTCAATGGCACACATGCATATTGTCCTCCACAGACCCGCTGCTTGCTACTCTAATCACAGAAATTCAGATGGAATGACTTCCTGGAAAGATTCTGTGCAGGACCACAGGATATTTTGCAAATGTCACCACCTGAGTGACTGGAAATTGTTTATTTTCTTTGAAAATACCAATAGAGTTTGCATCCAGATAAAGAAATAATTGCCGGAATTTTTTTTCATAAACAAAAACAAACCTGAGAAGAACAAAAGCCTCTGGCAGCCGCTGGGGATTGTGTGCTCCTACCATTGGGAGCTGCCAGGCAGCTTGGCGTCTGCAGTGGTATAAATCCTCCCCTCACAGGCTGATTCTCTTGACCTGCAACGTTTCAATGTCTGCAGCTGGGTCCTGAGCCCAAGCTAAAGTGGGATTATTCCAGAGGAGCTGTCATTCTCTGAAGAAAATAAAACAGCTCTCATTCATGTTGCACTTCCCATCAGTACTGGCCCAAGCCAGGAAAGCTAATGATCTAACCAGCAGATCAAATTCAGTGATGAATCCTGGTCATGTATCACCTTAGGCACATTGTCAATACACTCAGAAGATCAGCAACATGCTGCTCAGCTTTAAGCAAATTCTGAAAATAATTCCTTTAAAAAAAATTGGATTGGGCAGCAATATGTCCAAATTTCAGATTTAAAATCTGTCCAGGACACCAGAAGTTGGCTGCATAGGGTATTTCTCCTATTAATATAGGGCAGAAAAGGGTGAGAGAACTGAGGGTTTGGGGGAGACACAGAAAGCCTGGTTCTGACATTACTGTTGTCCTGCAGTCCCTAAGCTCAGCAGATGATCCTAGCCTGCTGATCTCTGGGGCAGCAAAAGTCCTAATTTTTCAACAATCTGTTGGGCAAAAGGCCTGCAAGAGAGAGACCCACAGAATGCCCTGGAGGGATAGTGCACTGAGGTGGGATATAGGAAACTATGAATTAGAGTCTCACCTCTTCCACTATTGATATTTCTGCACATATCCCAGCCCTTCTTATTGAATAGGACTTCATATCCCTCCCTATGAGATGGGCAAGCATCAATCCTCTATTTTATAGGTATGGCAGAGCGGAGAATAGAACTAGGGACTTTAATATGGCAATTGCACCTCCTCAGCCCTTCCGGGCTTGTCTGCACACAGAAGTTGCTCTGTTTTAACATATCAGTTTAGTTAAACTGATGCAACTTTTGAGCATGAACTCTCTTATATCAATTTAAAATTGAGGGTATCAGTTTAGCTTAAATTGGCACAAAGATAGCCAATATGAGCCATGCTTAAAGCAAAGTGTGTCCACACATGAGGTTGCACCAGTTCCAATTCAATTAATCGGTATAAAAATCACACCTACTTCTATCGATGCAGATCAGGCCTCCAAAAACTAGCTATTGTCCTGTCAATAATCACTGCTGGCAACACTAAGGCCTACATGTAAAAAAAGGTTTAGTGGTAAAATTATGTTGTTTGGGGCATGACTTTTTTTTACCAGAATAGTTATAATGGTATAACCTCTGTGCAGACGCAGTTATACTGAGACAAATACGCCTTATACTGGTATGTTATTCCCCTTCCTGTATGGGAACAACTTTCCCAATATAAAGCACCACCATACTGATATAACTGTGTCCACTCTCAAGGAGTTATAATGAATAGGTAAAGCAGTACAACTTTATAGTCCAGACAAGTCTTTAACCATAGTCCTATCCCCAAATGGAACCCAGAAGTCCCAACATTCTGCTGCTGGCAAAGTGTGTATCATGCCCCATTCCAGTGGGTTGGGCACACAAAGGCTAAGAGCCTACTTCTGTTGTCAGCTTATGTCTTTGTCTCAAGTGGTTGAGCTTCACATTGTGGCTCTGGGTTCAGATCCTGATGATGATCCTTGCAAGAGTAAAATAGTCTGTGATCATGTAGTTAAAAGCTACATCATAAGGCATTCCCAGAAGGGGACTGCAGTAAAGTATTATGGTGGATAATGAACTGAACATATGCTCCTAGTGCAATGAAGTGCCTAGGAGAGCAAACATAATACTGGGATGTGTAAACAGGACTATCAAGCATAGCATGGATATTACTTTTGCATATGGCACTAGTGAGACGATGCCTTTGTGACGCTGGCAAACACAGTACCAGCTCATGCCCCGGCCTCACTGAACACTGACAAATGTATAGGTGGAAACCAGTCTGGCTTACATGTGTGTTATCATTACAGTATTAGAATAGATGTTAAGTTGATAAGTTTGTTTAGTATTTAGATTGATGAAATGCTTGTAGGATGCTGAATGTATTGATCTCAGTTATAACCTCTGCAGCCCATTGCATGAAGTTATATAAGTGTCTGCAGTGTAAACGTGCAACAAATCAAACAAATCAAATCAAACATTCTCTAATACAAATACTGGCTTCCTACAGAAGGTGTTAGGTCCTTCCCAACGAGAAGGTCTTTGAAACCAAATAAGCCGCTGAGAGACATCAAAGAACAAAGACTTTGTTAATCGCATTCCTCTCCCTATCCAGGAAGATGAGACGTGCATGAACTTGTCCCAGTTGGATTCTCGGGAGAAGGGTATAAAAATCCATGACAAGGACAAACTAGATTATTTTTGCTGCTTGGACTCTAAAGGGGCAAGAATAACTAAGCATAATCAAAAAACATCCTCCCACCCTCTGCTGTTTTGCCTAGGTTACCCCTAAAGAACATATGGAATTTGCTTACTATAGAAGTTTCAAACACTTTTTGAAACTTAAGGCTGTATTCATTTGTGTGTGTATGTTTACCCTGTTTAACCTTGTAAATACAGTAGAACCTCTGAAATGTCTGTAATTCTGAACAAAATGTTATGGCTCTTCTTTAGAAAGTTTACTACTGAACATCGGCTTAATAGAACTTTGAAATTTTATGATGCAGAAGAAAAATCCCGCTTTCCCTTTATTTTTTTTAGTAGTTTATGTTTGTCACAGCACTATATTGTATTTGTTTTTTTCCCCCTCTGTAGCTGCCTGATCGAATACTTCCAGTTCCAAATGAGGTATGTGGTTGACTGGTCAGTTCATTACTCTGGTGTTCATAACTCCGAGGTTCTACTGTAACTCACTTCTTTCTCCTAGATAAAAAATCTTTATATAGTTTATTATAGGATTGACTACAAACATTGTCTTTGGTATGAGATCTGAAGTAAAGTCAACTTCGGTTGTAAAGTGACTTGTCCTTTGGGACAGAGAGTAAACAGAATATTGTTGGAAATTTTGGTGTAAGGGACCATCTATCATAAAGACAAGCTTGCTTGGCTGGCAAGATAGATTCGAGTACCCAAGAGGACTGTCTGTGATACCATTTAAAGGCTCTTACAATGTTTTAGGAGTTCACACTTGTTACTTGGTTGGTAAAATCTGGTGAAATATACAACATGCAACCAGCCTGGAGCTTGGGTCCTGTTCCTAGACAGTCTGCCTTGAGGTTAACACTCACAGCCGTGAGCCACTCCAGACAGCTTGACAGCTGGCATACTGCATCCAGGTCTGGTATATTGACAAACTGGAAAGGGATCAGAGAAGGCCTACAAGAACAAGTCATAGTCTAGAAAATCTTCAGAGAGTGATTAAAATAGCTCAATCTACATAGTTTATCCAAGAGCGGGATAGATTTGATCATGGTAGTTTGATCAAGTACGTATGTGAGGAGAAGATTTCTGACTTCTATGACAAGATAACTGGCTCTGTGGATGAGGAGAAAGCAGTGATATCCCTTGACTTTAGCAAAGCTTTTGATATGGTCTCCCACAGTATTCTTCCCAGCGCGTTAAAGAAGTATGGGCTGGATGAATGGACCATAAGGTGAATAGAAAGCTAGCTGGATCGTCGGGCTCCAAAGGTAGTGATCAATGGCTCCATGTCTAGTTGGCAGCCAGTATCAAGCAGAGTGCTCCATGGGTCGGTCCTGGGGTCAGTTTTGTTCAATATCTTTGTTAATGATCTGGAGGATGGCATGGACTGAACTCTCAGCAAGTTTGCAGATGACACTAAACTGGGAGGAGTGGTAGATACGCTGGAGGGTAGGGATAGGATACAAAGGGCCCTAGACAAATTAGAGGATTGGGCCAAAAGAAATTTGATGAGATTCAACAAGGATCAAGTGCACAGTCCTGCACTTGGGACAGAAGAATCCCATGCACTGCTACAGACTAGGGACTGAGTGGCCCGGCAGCAGTTCTGCAGAAAAGGACCAAAGGATTACAGTGGATGAGAAGCTGGACATGAGTCAACAGTGTGCCCTTTTTGCCAAGAAGGCTAACAGCATTTTGGTCTGTATAAGTAGGGGCATTGCCAGCAGATCGAGGGACGTGATTGTTCCTCTCTCTTCAACACTGGTGAGGCCTCATCTGGAGTACTGTGTCCAGTTTTGGGGCCCATACTACAAGGAATATGTGGAAAAAATGGAAAGAGTCCAGAGGAGGGCAACAAAAATGATTAGGGGCCTGGAGCATATGACTTCTGAGGAGAGGCTGAGGGAACTGGGATTGTTTAGTCTACAGAAGAGAAGCCTGACGGAGAATTTGATAGCTGCTTTCAAGTACCTGAAAGTTGGTTCCAAAGAGGATGGATCTAGACTGTTCTCAGTGGTACCAGATGACAGAACAAGGAGTAATGGTCTCAAGTTGGAGTGGGGAAGGTTTAGGTTGGATATTAGGAAAACCTTTCTCACTAGGAGAGTGGTGAAACAGTGGAATGGGTTCCCTAGGGAGGTGGTGGAATCTCCTTCCTTAGAGGTTTTTAAGGTGAGGCTTGACAAAACCCTGGCTGGAGTGATTTAGTTGGGGTTGGTCCTGCTTTGAGGAGGGGGTTGGACTAGATACCTCCTGAGGTCCTTTCCAACTCTGATATTCTATGATTCTATGATGACTGCAGAGGGCTCAATCTTTAGCCTCAAGCTCCAGACAAATTCAGACTAGAAATAGGACACCTATTTTTAACAATATTGGTAACTGACAATTGGAACAACTTACCTAGGAGGGCAGTGGATTCTCCATCTCTTGGTGTCTTTAAATCAAGAGTGGATGTCCGTTTAAAAGCTATGCCCTATCTCAATCAGGTGTCATGGTCTTAATGCAGAAATTAGTGGGCAAGGTTCTCTGGCCTGGGTTGTGCAAGAGATCAGACAAGAAGTTCATAATGGTCCCCTGTGGTCTTAAATCTATAAAACTTTGATTCATTCTGGCATTTCCTAATTTTAAAATGCTTAACTTTGCACACAATGGTCTTTTAACATATCTCTAGATAAACAGATAGCTAGAAAACAATCAAACTGAAAAGAACGGAAAAGGGAACACAGAGTGCGGAACAGACAAACACAGATTGGGCTAGAGGGCCAGGGACTATTGGGGAGACGGCTGACACAGCATACAGAGTACAGATTACAACACGTGGACAGAGCTGTGGGCTACCATGGGGAGAACACAAAGCACTATACATAAGTTCTGGCATGCATAGGCACAGTCATGTACAGACGCATGTACAAAGGCAGATGCACATGTGCTTCCTTTAGGGTCTGTCTACACTGTGAGTGAAGGTGTGAGTGTAGTGGGGATAGACATGTTTACATTAATTTTAATCTAGCTAGGACTGGTATCAAGAGTGGTGAAGATGTGATGAAGGAGGATGAAAGGCTCAGGGAAGGAGAGCAGTCAATGGGAACAGAGGAAAACTTTCCCATAGTTGGGACCCTCCTTCCAGGTGCTGTTGGGGTATCCTCTCGCACTGAGGTAACCTCTCCGGGGGAGGGAACTCCAGTCATTAGGAAAAGGCAGTTGTTAGTAATGGGAGATTCGATCATTAGAAACATAGATAGCTGGGTTTGTGATGACCGGGAGAACCGTATGGTGACTTGCCTGCCTGGTGTGAAGGTTGTGGATCTCTCGAGGCATCTAGATAGACTTATGAGTAGCGCTGGGGAGGAGCCCGTGGTCGTGGTACATGTAGGTACCAATGACATAGGGAAGGGCAGCAGAGATGTCCTGGAGGCCAAATTTAGGCTGCTAGGAAAGAGATTAAAATCCAGGACCTCTATGGTGGCATTCTCAGAAATGCTTCCAGTTCCACACGCAGGGCCAGCTAGGCAGGCAGAGCTTCAGAGTCTCAATGCGTGGATGAGACGATGGTGTAGAGAGGAGGGGTTTAGATTTATTAGGAACTGGGGAAACTTTTGGGATAAGGGGAGCCTATACAGGAAGGATTGGCTCCACCTAAACCAAAGTGGAACCACACTGCTGGCACTTAACATTAAAAAGGTTGCAGAGCAGTTTTTAAACTAAGAGATGGGGGAAAGCCGATTGCTGCAGAGAAGCACGTGGATTGGATAGAGACTTCTCTTACAGGAGGGTCTACTGATAGAGATTCTCTAGGTTTTAGTCAGAAAGAGAGGATGGTAAAGAATAAAGGAGAGGCCAGATCAGATGACAAACTTTCACATAAAGAATGTGACATGTCAGAAAAGGGCAGACAAATAAACAGTGACCAGGTTTTAAAATGCTTGTACACTAATGCTAGAAGTCTAAATAATAAGATGGGGGAACTAGAGTGCCTTGTGTTAAAGGAGGATATTGACATAATAGGCATCACAGACACATGGTGGCATGAGGACAATCAAAGGGACACAATCATTCCGGGGTATAAAATATATCGGAAGGACAGAACAGGTCGTGGGGGTGGGGGAGTGGCACTATATGTGAAAGAAAATGTAGAATCAAATGAATTAAAAATCTTAAATGAATCCACATGCTCCATAGAATCTCTATGGATAGTAATTCCATGCTCTAATAAGAATATAACAAAAGGGATCTATTATCGACCACCTGATCAGGACAGTGATTGTGACAATGAAATGCCAAAGGAGATTAGAGAGGCTGTCAAAATAAATAACTCAATAATAATGGGGTATTTCAATTATCCCCATATTGACTGGGTACATGTCACCTCAGGATGAAATGCAGAGACCAAATTCCTCGATACTTTAAATGACTGCTTCTTGGAGCAGCTGGTACAGGAACCCACAAGGGGAGAGGCAACTCTTGATTTAGTCCTGAGTGGAGTGCAAGAGCTGGTCCAAGAGGTACCTATACCAGGACCGCTTGGGAATAGTGGTCATAATATAATAACATTTAACATTCCCGTGCTGGGAACAAAACCGCAGCAGCCCAACACTGTGGCATTTAATTTCAGGAAGGGGAACTATGAGGGGGTTAGTTAAACGGAAATTAACAGGTAAAGTGACTAAAGTGAAATCCCTGTAAGCTGCATGGACACTTTTCAAAGACACCATAATAGAGGCCCAACTGAAATGTATACCCCAAATTAAAAAACAAAGTCAAAGAACTAAAAAATAGCCAGCGTGGCTTAAAAACCATGTAAAAGAAGCAGTGAGAGATAAAAAGGCATCTTTTAAAAAGTGGAAGTCAAATCCTAGTGACGTAACTAGAGAGAAGCATAAACACTGCCAAATTAAGTGTAAAAATGTAATAAGAAAAGCCAAAATGAAATTTGAAGACCAGCTAGCCAGAAACTCAAAAGGTAATAATAAAATGTTTTTTAAATATGTCAAAAGCAGGAAGCCTGCTAAACAACCAGTGGAGCCCCTGGGTGATAGAGATGCAAAAGGAGCACTTAAAGATGATAAAGTCATTGCGGAGAAACTAAATGAATTCTTTGCTTCGGTCTTCACGGCTGAGGACGTTAGGGAGATTCCCAAACCTGAGCCGTCTTTTGTAGGTGACAAATCTGAGGAATTGTCACAGATTGAAGTGTCACTAGAGGAGGTTTTGGAACTAATTGATAAACTTAACTGTAACAAGTCACCGGGACCAGATGGCATTCACCCAAGAGTTCTGAAAGAACTCAAATGTGAAATTGCGGAACTATTAACTAGGGTTTGTAACCTGTCCTTTAAATCGGCTTCTGTACCCAATGACTGGAAGATAGCTAATGTAATGCCAATATTTAAAAAGGGCTCTAGAGGTGATCCCAGCAACTACAGACTGGTAAGTCTAATGTCCGTACCGGGCAAATTAGTTGAAACGATAGTAAAGTATAAAATTGTCAGGCACATAGAAGAACATAAATTGTTGGGCAAAAGTCAGCATGGTTTCTGTAAAGGGAAATCATGTCTTACTAATCTATTAGAGTTCTTTGAAGGGGTCAACAAACATGTGGACAAGGGGGATCCAGTGGACATAGTGTCCTTAGATTTCCAGAAAGCCTTTGACAAGGTCCCTTACCAAAGCTCTTACGTAAATTAAGTTGCCATGGGATAAGAGGGAAGATCCTTTCATGGATTGAGAACTGGTTAAAAGACAGGGAACGAAGGGTAGGAATAAATGGTAAATTTTCAGAATGGAGAGGGGTAACTAGTGGTGTTCCACAAGGGTCAGTCCTAGGACCAATCCTATTCAACTTATTCATCAGTGATTTGGAGGAAGGGGTAAACAATGAGGTGGCAAAGTTTGCAGATGATACTAAACTGCTCAAAATAGTTAAGACCCAAGCAGACTGTGAAGAACATTGAAAGGATCTCACGAAACTAAGTGATTGGACAACAAAATGGCAAATGAAATTTAGTGTGGATAAATGTAAAGTAATGCACTTTGGAAAAAATAACCCCAACTATACATACAATACGATGGGAGCTAATTTAGCTACAACTAATCAGGAAAAAGATCTTGGAGTCATCGTGGATAGTTCTCTGAAGATGTCCATGCAGTGTGCAGCGGCAGTCAAAAAAGCAAACAGGATGTTACGAATCATTAACAAAGGGATAGAAAATAAAACGGAGAGTATTTTATTGCCCTTATACAAATCCATGGTACGCCCACATCTTGAATACTGTGTACAAATGTGGTCTCCTCATCTCAAAAAGGATACACTGGCATTAAAAAAGGTTCAGAGAAGGGCAACTAAAATGATTAGGGGATTGGAACGGGGCCCATATGAGGAGAGATTAAAGAGGTTAGGACTTTTTAGCTTGGAAAAGAGGAGACTAAGGGGGGATATGATAGAGGTATATAAAATTATGAGTGGCGTGGAGAAAGTGAATAAGGAAAAGTTATTTACTTGCTCCCATAATATGAGAACTAGGGGCCACCCATTGAAATTAGTGGGCAGCAGGTTTCAAATAAATAAAAGAAAGTTCTTCTTCACACAGCGCACAGTCAACCTGTGGAACTCCTTGCCTGAGGAGGCTAGGACTAGAATAGGGTTTAAAAGAGAACTGGATAAATTCATGGAGGTTAAGTCCATTAATGGCTATTAGCCAGGCTGGGTAAGGAATGGTGTCCCTAGCCTCTGTTTGTCAGAGGGGGGTGATGGATGGCAGGAGAGAGATCACTTGATCTTTACCTGTTAGGTTCACTCACTCCGGGGCACCTGGCATTGGCCACTATCAATAGACAGGATACTGGGCTAGATGGACCTTTGGTCTGACCCAGTACGGTCTTTCTTATGTTCTTATGTTCTTATGATGGCATGAACTTCAGCACAGGCCAGTTGCCCCAGTACACAGGGTCCCTGGTGAACTTGTATTGAGATGGCTGGCCTGCGCTGAAGCCCACACTGCTACATCTTCACCACTTTTTACTCATGTGAGCTAGATTAAAGTTAGCACTGCCATAGCTACCCTCATTAAACCACACCTGAACATGCAGAGCAGACATACCCTTTATCCACACAAGACTTTGGGTTCCAAAACAACTTCACTATACAGCTACCGTGCCCTGACCCTGCTCCAGTTTTGGGGTTTGAACCTAGGGACAAACATATAATGATACAGATATCCCATCCACAAGAGCACAGATGTACATACTCAGAGACACCCCACACTGACACACATGCATCCACATGGACCAACATGTTAACCACATACATGGTCAAGTACGTGTAGATGCATGCACATAGAAGCAGAAATACACAGAGCAATGTACACCTGGTCAGAGAGGCCCATATGCAAAAAAGGTTGTTAAAGTCCAGTTTGACAAACCTTGGCAAGGTCTAGCTTGACAAAGCCTTGGCTGGGATGATTTATTTGGTGTTGATCCTGCTTTGAGGGGCAAGAACCATCCCTGTGAATCCCACAAGAAACACACCCACTTGATGATGATTCCCCATTTATAACTACTTTTTGAGTTAGCTAGTTTTTAATCCATTAATGTGGGCCATGTTAAATGTATATCTTTTCATAGTTTTTTAAATCAATATGTTGTGCAATACTGAGTCAAATGCCTGACAGAAGTCTAAGTCTATTATGTCAACACTGTTATGCTATTAACAAAATTTATAATCTCAAAAAATAAAGACAAAATCTATTTTCTATGAATCCATGTTGATTTGCATTAATTACATTACTTTTCTTTAATTCTTATCAATCAAGTCCCGTATCAGCAGCTCCATTATCTTGTCCTGGATCAATGGCAGGATGGCAAGCCTCTAGTTACCTGGGTCATCCCATTCACCCATTTAAAAAACAGGAATATTAGCTTTCTTCCAGTCTTCTGGAGCTTTCCCAGTGCTCCAAGACTTAGAGTATGTCTACACTTACTGGTAGAGCGACACTGCTGCAATCAATGCAGCGAGTGTCGATTTAGTGGGTCTGGAAAGACGCACTAAATTCATGGGAGAGCATTCCCATCGATTTGTGTACTCCACCTCCTCGAGAAGTGTAAGGAAAGTTGACCGGAGACGCTCTCCCATTGACACAGCGCAGTATAGCCACTGTGATAAGTGGATCTAACTACATCAATTTCAGTTACATTATTCACATAACCAAAGTTGTATAAGTTAGATCAATTTACTGCGGTAGTGTAGCCTAGCGCTTACTGAAAGTCAGCATTGATGGTTGAAAGTGTGCGTGTGTGTGTGTGTATATATATAGTGACAAAGCTCCAAGTTTGTACTTGTGGGTCCTGCGCTTCCTGGCAGATTTAGGGGCCTCAGAAACTCATCTAGGCCTCAGAGTGACCTCCCTTTCTCAGTATAATTGGCAAGACTCACCACCTAGTGAGTTACCTTCATCACAGGCCAGTATGGAAGATGGAAAAAGGGGGGAGCCCGGGCCCGCCCTCTACTCCGGGCTCCAGCCCAGGGACCCTAATAGTATCAGCTAAGATGGCTGACCTTTTAGCCACAAAACACAATACAATTCCCTGGGCTACTTCCCCACAGCAGTCCCCGCTTCTTCAAACTCCACTTCACCCTTACCTCAGGGCCTCCTTCCTTCTGTATGATATGTTGTCCACCAGTCAGTCTCACCAACAGCACAACTTCCTCTCACAGCTCCTGACACCCCACAGCCACCTGACTAACTGGGAGGTTTTTATCTGGTTTCAGCCAGTCCCTGATTGGCTTCAGGTGTCCCAATCAGGCTAGCTGTTTCTACTCCTTTCTAGAAGGTTCTTAATTGGCCCCAGGTGTCTTGATTGGCCTGGAATAGCCTTTGTTTGGCTATCCAGGGAACAGGGACCTGCACATCCTGAGACTAATATACCTGCCTTTCAGCACTCTCTTATATCCTTTATATCCTTCTGGTCTGACTCCATCACAACATATATATATATATGAATAATTAATTAAATTCAGTAAACAATTAATTAAAGAGAAACTGCTGAGCTCTAGTTCATCTGCAGATTCGACACCATCAGGTCTGGACTTAATATGGACTCGTCAATTACAAAAGCAGTTTCTCCTCTCTGGGTGTTCACACCTCCAGATCAGCTGCTGGAAGTGGGCCTCACCCTCCCCCCCCCCCCGCCCGATTGAATTTACCTTGCTTTCTTGCATGCATATTTATACCTGCCTCTGGAGATTTCCACAACATTCATCTGATGAAGTGGGTCTTAGCGCACAAAAGCTCATAATCCCTAAGATCTGTTAGTCTATAAGATGCTACAAGACTCTTTGTCGCTTTTGCAGATCCAGACTAACATGGCTACCCCTCTGACATTAATGGTCGAGTGAGCCCCTTAGCCAGCTTTTTTAAAACTCTTGGATGCAAGTTATCTGGACTTGCTGATTTAAAAAGAGCTAACAGTAGTAGATTCTGTTTAGTATCCTCCAGAGATGCTAGTGGAATGGAAAGAGTTTTGTCATCCCTATATGATGAGATTGCGTCATCTGTTTTCCCCCCAGATATAGGACAGAAATATTTATTGAACACTTCTGCCTTTTCTGCATTGTTATTGATAATTCTACATTTTCAACTAATAAAAAATTAATACCACTAAAACTCCTTTTTATTGTCCTTAGGTCTGCTGATCATAGATGTTGTCTTCTGTCCTTTTGATTCCCGTATCAATTTATTACAATTGCTAACTTCTGATTCATATTCATTATTACCACTCTCCCTTTTCTTCCATTTGTTATATATTTGTGATGGGATGGACTAGGCCAAGGGATGGCAACCTTTCAGAAGTGGTGTGCAGAGTCTTCGTTTATTCCCTCTAATTTAAGGTTTTGCGTGCCAGTAATACATTTTAACGTTTTTAGAAGGTCTCTTTCTACAAGTCTTTAATATATAAATAAACTATTGTTGTATATAAAGTAAACAATATTTTAAAAATGTTTTTAGAAGCTTCATTTAAAATTAAATTAAAATGCAGAGCCCCCAGACCAATGGCTAGGACCCAGGCAGTGTGAGTGCCACTGAAAATCAGCTCGTGTGCCACCTTCAGCACCCGTGCCATAGGTTGCCTACCCCTGGACTAGGCCCTGGGACCCCCTGCTGGAGGCCTTATGGTCCTGCCACACCCTGCACCAAGAAAAGGGCAGTAGACAGGTTCTCCAAGCTGCCTGGAGTGGCTGTGTGAGAAGCAGCTAATCAGGACCCAGCAGGTCAGTAAAAGAAGAGTTGCAGAGCCAGAGTTCAATTCCTTGCTAGAGCTGGAGGAAAGTGGATGGTGCTGCAGGCTGGCTGCTGGAACTCCATAAGGACAAAACCCTGAGGTAAGAGTGAAGAATATGCAGGAGCCATGATAGCAGCAACACAGTTTATTTAAAGGGACATTATGGACAGCTACTATCTATAGGATCCCTGGGCTGGGACCCAGAGTGGAGGGTGGGCCCAAGTTCCTGCCACTGGAAAAGTGGCCTAGACTTTGAGGCACCTCAGCAGGGGCACTAAACTGTAGTGTCCCAGCTGAAAAACTGGGGCTAGAAATAGAAAAGCCATGAGAGAGGCACTGCTCTATTTAGGAGCAGGGACAAACTGAGAGAGGCATCACAGAGGGCACTGAGAGAAGCCCCTGCTGGACTTGTACCCCTAAAGGGGTTTGCGTTGTTTTTATCTCTCAGAAAGATTGTGTATGACTTGCTGTAGTCGGGCAGCTGCCCCACTCCAGGAAAAAGGGCTTAAAACAGCCCTGCAAAGGGTTGTGGCTGGGGGCAGGCAGCTCCCAGGCTGATTAGAGAAAAGCTGGGCTGATTGGGAGGCAGGCTCAGCTGGGGGCCACGCCCCAAACAGACCCAGCTGGCTAAACAGGCATGTCACGTCTTATGCAAGGGTTATGTTCCGTGATTACCGCATAAAGCGGAAATCGCGTATAGCCAAAACCCATTGAGTTTAATGGTGGGCAAAATTGCCTGCCCTACAGATAGTTTTTACATTTTTATTTTTCCCTTTTTTCTTTTTTTTTGGCCAATCGCGTAAAGCTGAAATCGCGCATGTTAAATGCGCGTAAGATGCGACTTGCCTGTATAAAGGCCAGGGAAGCCAGGAGTTGAAACATACAGTCTCCTCAATCTATGGAGGCAGACAGGCCTGGCTGCTAGGGAGCTTGAGAGGGTGGCTAGAATGGAGCAGGGCTGGGGCAACTCAAGAGGAGCTAGGGGAGCTCCAGCCTAGAAACCCCCAGGCTGCAGGGCCTAGGGGATGGCCCAACAAAGGGTACTGGGTTTGCGGGGGGCCGCTCATTGGGTAGGCAAAGGCAACAGGCCAAACCTTCCTTGCTGGTGATGAGTGGCAATTACATTGCAGTCTGCCCCAGTGAACAGGGGGTAAGTGGTGACTGGAAGTTGCCTAGACTGAGGCAAGGTGGGGATATAGGGTGGGGATTCCCCAGGGAGGGGAGACCCTGAGACTGTGGGGGAACTGCAGGGGCACAGCACCCTACGGAAGAGGGCACTGGGGTCCAGGGAGGGACACGGAGCCAGAGTGCAGCGGGACTACGGCCTGCAGATGGTTCTCCAGAGGCTGGATGACCTAATTCCCTGGATGACCAGCAGGAGGCACCGCAGAGGTGAGTCACCACTCTGCTACACTTGACCAGAGGGCAGAATCACCGAAGATCCACCACAAACTGAGAGACAGTGCAGGCACACACACTCGGCCAGGGGGAGCTCGCGAGAGGTGAGTGTGACCCAGTTACAATATTATATAGAATGGATCAGGATCATCACCCTAACAAGAGCACACTTGCACAACAGACACAAGCTCAGAGATATACACCCCCGCATAGACACCCGCTCCCCAGAGTTGCATACATGGATACACATTCTGACAACTATCACCCAAAAGGGGTTTGTGTCACCAAGTGGGAAATGACTTGCCCATGATCACCATCACTCAGTTCCCAGGTATAGGAAAAGAACCCAGGAGTCCTGACTCCCAGGCCAGATCTTTCATGCCATGGGATCTCCCACAACAAAGGATGGTTTCCCCTCCCAAACCCTGGTAAATTCTTCCCATCCTAGTCCAGGACAAAGTAGTCTGTAGGATCTACCAGCTAAAAGGCACCTAATGCTAATGTAGTTAGCAGTTGCTGCTCCTAACACAGCTCTTTGGCTGAAGGCAAGAAAAATTGGCCATAAACCCAACTCCATTACCTCCAGGATGCTTCGTACTAAGCCTTTCTCAAACTTGCTGGGCTGCAAGCAATTGCCTGTAGATCTGCATTTACCAACATTATAGCTTCCAATCTGCCCAAACTTGCCTTGCAAACCAAAGTCATCAGAGATCTATATAACTGGCAACATGATTGGAAATCTGTATCTGGAGACCTGAAAGAAAGTATGTGGCTAAGCAGAACAGCCTTGGCCACAGCAGCAGTTAGCAAAACACCCCATGCAACTCAATGAAAGCATCAGGAAGTCTCAGGTACCAGCTTCTTCCCACAAGCACTAAACAAATACATTAGTGCTTGACCAGCTAAGCAGCCACACTGGGGGAGGAGGGTGGCCAGGACCTGTATGTACAGATCAACCCACAGAGTTCACTTAAAAATGAGCATGGGAGAGAGAAACAACGGAGGGTGCAGCTAGCCCCTGAACAGTTGTCAACCATCTGAACTCACTGAGACCTTCAGCACAAGCAGTAGATATTGCTACTGCTTGAGTTAAAGGAATTATCCCATTAACTGGGGCAGTAGCAGACTCTTCGCCTCAGTGTCCAGCTGCTACAGAGGGACACATAACCCTCTGACCAGATAGGTTACACTTGCATGTCTAATCCTCCAAATGAGGTCAGTTTGGGCCCCAACTCCTCCTCCCCCGACAAACAATCCAAGGTCAGAATGACATCACAGCACTGCACTGTCGATTGGCTGAGCTTGTCTCACATGAGTCTCAGAAGCCCTACATTTCAGAAGCAGAACAGGTGTGAATGTGCAGTGGCAGACAAGACAGAAGGTGCCATCATGGATGGAGAGACACTGTCAGTGCCCATGGCCACAGACAGAAAGATATCCAAGGTACCTTTCTCAAGATACCTCAAGATACCTCCTCAGAGCTGCTCAGGGGGCAGGACTGTGGAATTCCTGGCTCACTTGTAACATCCAGTGCCATCCTTGAAACATGACATTTCTTTTATATGCACTTGTAATGGAATCAATCCAAAAAGTATCACTAGGGACTTCAGGATGCATCTTACTATAAATCAAAATACAGAACACTAGGGGCTCCAATGCCCACAAGTAGCTGCTGACTTTGGGGCTTCATTTTCATTTTTAGGTCTAGTGCTGAATAGCCATAACTCCAACTGAAGTTAGTGGAAGCTAGGGGAGTTCAGATCTCTGGAAAATAGGCCCAAGATATCTCAGGTTGGGCTCTCAAAAAACGTGACACCCATTATTAATGAACACTTGGAAACGTTGAGCCTACAGAAGAGAGCCAACCAGTCAAATCCAAAGAACAGCAAGAGAGATGATCACACAATCTGGCCCAAGAACAAGCCCAAGTGTCATTGGACAGACACATCCCACCTGCAAAGAGACAGTCCTCAGCAAGCAGGCCAGCTCCAGAGAACCTTCATTTTATCTGCTCAGATCTTCCCATGACAAAGCTTGTAATACTCCTGCTCCACACTACCCAAACAAGCTCAGGGATAGGCTAAGACTCAGTTTGTTGTTGCAAGTTTGTCTCTACTCCTATAAGACAGCTATGGGGAGAAGACGTACACACCTGGAACTCTCTCTGTGTCTCACTTTCCACATCTGGAAAAAGGGCTGATATATTCTCCCACCACCCACAGAGGGTTAAAGGGCTGCAAGGTGCAATAGACATACAAGGTGTGATTTTGAATAAGGAGAACAGCTTTCTGTACGAACCAGCCTCCTCGGCGTTAACTGAGTCTCTGGCAAAACATGTATCTCCTTAGCCTAGTAAAGATGCCAGTTCCAACACAGCCCATCATGTCACAGGCTCCCCTGCACGTAACTGTTGGGAACAAGTATACCCCTTGGCTAGGGTGACCAGATGTCCCGATTTTATAGGGACAGTTCCGATTTTTGGGTCTATTTCTTATATAGGCTTCTATTACCCCCCATCACCTGTCCTGATTTTTCACATTTGCTGTTTGGTCCCCTGATTTGGGGAATGCAAAACATAAAAATATAAGAGACAGACTGGTTATTGGGTGAATAGATAAAAACTTTTCACTGTGGCTACTATTTAAGAGAGAGTTAGCCCTATCAACAGCTAAACAGATAGCAAAGCAGTTAGAATTAGTTAAACAGCAGGCAGGAGCAACGTGAGAAACCTGAAGCTAGCGTAGAAGCTATATACAGACAGTGAGTGTTAAAAGTCATCATAAAACCTGCAAGGTAAGGAAAGAGAACTCTCAGACTAAGAGGGACAAATTCCAGCTTTGACATACAAAGTGTGGAAAAAAGTTATAGCCCAAGAGATTATGTATGTCCAGCCAGAGGTGCATAGTATGATAATTGCATGAATATGGACATTTTGCATCTGTTTGCTTCACCAAAGCACTCAGGGAGTATATTCATATTACAAACAATCAAGAGCCATTGTTTCTGGAACTGATCACTTGTGATGACGTAGAACCTGCCTGGAGATTGAAACTGAATATTCATGGCAAGACCACTGACTTTAAACTTGACTCAGGAGATGACATCACAGTCATCGCAGAAGGGACTTCAAGTAACTTCCAATCCCTCTTGGAGCTCAAGTTACCTGATACATATCTGACTAGACCTGGAGGGATACTAAACTGCATGGGCCTGTTCACCAGAGAAACAATTTACAAAAACAACAGCTTTGCATTCAAAGTGTACGTGATCAAAAGATCAAAGACCAAGAACCTTCTCAACTGCAATGTGGCAGCCATGATGGGCCTAAGGAGAAAGGTGGAAAAGCTCAATGAAGGATTTGATGATACTGGACTTTTGAAAAGACATCCAATAGAAATAAATTTAAGAGACAATACTGAACCATAGAGTGTAAAAACACTCCTACCAGATAGACCTTGGAACAGACTAAGTGCAGTTTTATGCAAACTCAGAGAGCATCATTACATAATCATTATGGAGTATTTTTCCAGGTATTTAGAAATAATGAACTTAAAAGACATAACATGTTGCATTGTTACCAAAAAAACTGAAGTGCATTTCACTCATTTTGGTATTCTAGAACAACTAGTGACAGACAGTGGACCATAATTCATGGTAGCAGAATTTAAGTAATTCCAAACAAAATTTTTGATCATATTATTAGCAACCCACATTACCCTGGTTCAGCCTGATTGGACTAACCTTGTTATCTCCAACCTGGCCCTTGCCTCTGATTTATCCCTGCCCCTGGATACTTCCACTGCTTGCATCCGACGAAGTGGGTATTAGCCCACGAAAGCTTATGCTCTAATACTTTAGTTAGTCTTTAAGGTGCCACAGGACTCTTTGTCACTTCAGTAACAGAATTCTAAATTGTATTATATTGTTCAGCCACTAGATGGCGGTGTGTGTAAAATACCTTATATAAATAGACTTCAGCCATACCTGGCATACCACTGAAGGATATTGTGATTAACACATCTGTGGGGGTATAAGCAAGCTTTGTCACCAGACAACATACAGAGGAGCATGGCATTCTGGTTATATAAAGTGCTCTTGAGCCAGTGATCAAAATTCTCGGCTTTTGAAAACCAGTTAGCTATTTTACAGTGTGCCAGGGAGTTTCTCAGCCAGTGACATGGTTTGCGGCAGATCTTTGAGTCACCTCCAGCTCTTTAGAAGCCTCTTAGGTCAAGGTTTCCAATCTGGCTTCAACCTCTCTTCCCTAATTGACAAGGCTCACTGGCTCCTGATGGGAAGTGGGCAGGGAGGCTCCTGTTCAGGTTTCTCGACTGGACTCTCAACTGGGAGCGGCATCTAGCCGCCCAGCTCTCCAGGGTAGAAGCAGGCAACTGGGATCAAGAACATGATCATGAAATTGACAAGACAGCCATCAGCAGATGTAAGGGTCACATTGTCTACACAGCCATTGCGTCACCATAGCTATCCTGACATAAGTCTTACACCTCTCATGGAGATGGTGCTATTATGTCTGCATTGAAGGGCACTTATAATAGCAGGAGGAAGGCTGTACTGGAGACACTGACATAATTAGATCCACATAAGATGCCTTATGTTGACATAACTATATAGTGTAGACCAGTGGCTCTCAACCTTTTCAGACTACTGTACCCCTTTTGGGAGTCTGACTTGTCTTGCATCCCCCCAAGTTTCACCAAAATCAGACATAAAAATACTAAAGTGTCATAGCACACTAGTACTGAAAAATTGCTTACTTTCTCATTTTTACCATATAATTATAAAATAAATCAATTGGAATATAAATATTGTACTTGTGTATAAACAAGTCATTGTCTATATGAAATTTAGTATGTACTGACTTTGCTAATGCTTTTTATGTAGCTCATTGTAAAACTAGACAAATATTTAGATGAGTTGATATACCCTCTGGAAGATATACCCCTGGTTGAGTACCACTGGTATAAACAAGCCCTTAAGACTCTAGTCTAGTTTTAAAACAGGCTTTTCATGAAACAAAGGAAACCATGTAAAACAACAAGGAAAAGAGAACTGGGACCAGGCCAAGAGATGACTCAAACAAGAGAACAATATGAGATGTGAGTATGCTGTGGATGGGGACTGTGGATGGGCCAGGGCCTAGAGTGGGTAGAGATTGTGCTACCATTGCAGCTGACTGAATTTTTTTTATAAATAGTTTATTCAACAAAGAATGCAGTTTGGGTCAACTGAAAATATTTGTGAAATTGGGTAGAAGACAGCGAATAGTCCCAACCAAACTAACTGAAAAAAATTCAACTTTTTGTTTTGAAAAAATATTTCATTTCAAAATTTGGCTAGATTTAGTTAAACATTTAAAAGGATATAAACTGGGTGTAGGCAAACTTTTTGACCCGAGGGCCACATTGGGGTTGCAAAATTGCATGGAGGGCCCAGTAGAGAAGGCTGTGCCTTCCCAAACAGCCTGGCCCCCTTCCCCTAGCCGACCCCCACCAACTTCCCACCCCCTGATTGCCCCCCTCAGAATCCCCGAACCATCCAACCCCCCACCTCCTCCTTTTCCTATGACTGCCCCCTCCAGAGAACCCCTGCCCCTAACCACCCGCTGGGGCCCCACCCCCTATTTAAGCTCAGCCTCTCCTATGTGGGATGCTGTTTGTCAAGTCCCAATGAATCCCCAGGCTGCAGAGAGCATTTATCACAGGTAGGGTAGTCATTTGCTTGGTCTGAACCCAGGTGTAGAAATCCAATGGTCATGAGCCCTGCACAGCAGCGCTTGCATCTACCACTCTGGGCTGAGCGCCTTCCCAGCTTCACCCTGATCTCCAGTCACAGAATCAGAGAAGATCAGGGTTGAAAGGACCTCAGGAGGTTGTAGTCCAACCCCCTGCTCAAAGTAGGACCAACCCCAACTAAATCATTCCAGCCAGGGCTTTGTCAAGCCTGACCTTAAAAACCTCTAAAGATGGAGATTCCACCACCTCCCCAGGTAAGACATTCTAGTACTTCACCACCCTCCTAATGAAATAGTGTTTCCTAATATCCAACCTAGACCTCCCCGACTGCAACTTGAGACCATCGCTCCTTGTTCTGTCATGTACCACCACTGACAACAGTCTAGATCCTCCTCTTTGGAATCCCCTTTCAGGTAATTGAAAGCAGCTATCAAACCAGGCCATACCACCTGATAGAGCCAGGGTTGGAAAAGGTTAATACCCACTGTTCTAGGAACCCATGTAACCTGGTATTGTACTACAGTCAGCACTGTTCCTGGTTTTTATCCTGGAGTTAATCTGTGTTTGTCCAGATATTATTTGCCCAACAGTGCTGCATGTGCTATGGGCTCAGGTGGCATTGAAATGCCAGTACACAAGGGGGGAAGAATAAAAGTTGTCAGAGCAACCATACCTCTCAGTTTCCTGATTCTGGGGGTGAAAAGTCCAACCTTGCCCCGAATATGTGATGCAAACTAACATGAGCCCTGAAGTGCTGCCGAATCTATCACTGTTCTTTGTAATCACTGGGGAGGACAGCAGGATAAAAATGGTACTTGGTCCTTTTCCTCTCTTAGGAGGGTTATTATCCCTATTTTATAGATGGGAAAACTGAGGGTCAGAGAACTTCAGTCCCCTGACAGGTAATCCAGTACCCCTGCCACTGGCTCCGTGCTGTGAGCTCTGAGTTTAATGCTGTCAGGGAGAGGGAGCAGTGTATCAGCTCATCTGCCAGCACAGACCCTTAAGGCTTTTTGGCTGAAGGGCAGACCCATAACTCATGGTACTCAATGACCACTGGGTAAGGCTCTTAATGCACTTCTAAGATGACAGAGATATAAGCAGACTATGCAATATGCGCTGAACCTAGCTTCATCCCAGAGCACTATCCACCCCAAGACACTGTACACCATAACTTCTTTGCAGAGTTTATGAGAAGCCTCACACACATCAGGGCTGGATCAACAATAAGTAAGAAGGATGCAAATTAAATATGTTTTAAACCCAAAGAAACAGCATGAAGACCACGATCCATACCACGTCCTACCCAGTTCTCCTGCTGCTTCCTAACAGCTTGCATCAGGTTATTGCTAAAGGTCTCCATACTTAGATACCACAGTGACAGTCACTATAGAAACACATCTAAGAGAGAGGTAGTTGGGGAAGTATTGGGGGAGGGAAACAGCCACCTTGGTACAATTATACACAGAGTGGGAGTTGAGAAGAGTATTTTGCCATTACCTTTGTTGCCCGTGCTCATCTGTCCGGATAGAGCAGAGGACTGTGCTGGCTGGTCCCCCTCAACTTTCTGTCTCTCTCTCCTCCTTGTACATCTCAGTTACGGCAGTCCTTTAGTGTGGTCTGCACGCTGAGCTGCAAGGAGCCTGAGCCCTGCTTTCTACCTTTTTTGCTTCTCATGTAATTTCCATGATCAGTTTCAGAATGACAGCACCCTACCCTATGCCGCCTCAGCCACTGGCTCACTCTCTAGCATGAATGGGTTTATCTTGCATCCTTTTATTTTATGCTCTCACACGACTGGGGACCAACCAGTTTCAAAATAAAACAAAACTGGCAAAGCATGCTGGGTCTGCACTGTCTTTCTGCAGATATTCTCAAAGAGTCTCAGACTGGATCTGAGAATGGCCTAGTTCCACAACGTTCCTGCCAGCACTTTGGTCACTGGAATATTCAAGGAGTGTGAATTCAAGGTGAGCAGACACAGCCAAAGCAAATTTGGCTTTTTTAGCCAAGGTACTGTTTTTAAGGGGGGAAATGGAGGTGTTTTTATTATATGTATGCAGCACCTGGAGTGTATCATGCTGTCTGCTTCATGTACGCAGAGTAAAAGAGAGCCTCTGCCCTAACTAGGGTGACCAGATGTCCCGATTTTATAGGGACAATCCCAATTTTGGGGTCTTTTTCTTATATAGGCTCCTATTACCCCTGACCTCCGTCCCAATTTTTCATACTTGCTGACTGGTCACCCTAGCCTTAACAAGCTAACAGCTAGAACTGAGATTTCTAAAGCATCTACACAAGTCAATGGCACCCAATTCTTTTAAGTCCCAGCCCCAGTTACCAAGACTGAGGAAGGAAACATCAGTGACTTGCTTACGCTTATACGGGGACGCTGCAGCAGAGCTAGGAATTGAATGCAGCACCTCTGACTGCAACCCCACCCTTCCTTTCAGTTAATAGCTTTCTGCATTTGTGCAATATTCTCTAATATGTGCTTCAAATTGACTTTCCATGAACATTCCTGCCAGTACATTTCTCCACTAGTATGTCAGTCAGTAGAAAGCAGCCCCATAAGAGTGCTGAACTCCCACAGAGAAAACCCACCTCTTTAGTTGAGTGACTGTTCAAAAAGAAAACTGTTCAGGTATTCTTCCAGCTACAGCATTGAAACAGCCTGTCAGGGCTCTGTGAGCTGGGCAAGAAAGAAGAAAATTCACATACATTTCATTTGAAATATTTAAATGTGGGGAATTTGGACCAGCTCTTACTGTTCAGGGAGGCAGCACTGTTCGAACAATTTAATGAAAAGTCTTTTGCCCAATGTGCTTGCAAAAAATAATTGGCACCTTATGACTGGCACACTGTACATAAAGAGCTACTGGGTGCTTTCCATCAGAGGAGATTTTCTTTTAAGTTAAGGGAAAACAACAAAACAAGAAAGAACCAGTAAAGTTTCCATGAGAGAGCATTGTGTACATCTTCTCTGTAACACTCTCTGTCAACTCTGCCTCACAAAATAACAGCTTCCCCTGTAGGTAGTTACTTACAGTGCGGCAGACACAGGTACTCCACCTCCTCAAGAGGCTGTAGCTATGTCGATGGGAGAAGATCTCCTGCTGACATAGTGCTGTCTCCACCAGGGGTTAGGTCACTATAACTACATATCGCAGGGGTGTGGACTTACCATGCCCCTGAACGAATAGTTATACTGACATAAGTGTGTAGTGTAGATGAGGGCATAGATTTCTTTGAAATTTAAGAGCACAGAGCATAACAGTTGTGTAGCTATATACCCCTCTTTTTCTACTATCCAATCCGCATTCAGCACTTCCTCTCTTCTGCATTATTCAATTACATAGCACTTTATTGCAAATACATGATCTGCCAGGCGAACTCCAGCTGAGGTTAACATAAAGAGACTGCCCAGACCATTGTATAAAGTGCAGGGGACTTAAAGTCAACCACCTCTGAACTTTGGGAAACTGGATCTGAATGTGAATTTTGCAACTAGCTCTCATCTCTAGCTTAAATTGCTCAAACACGTAAGTCCACAAGTTGCTAAAGCCTGAGACAAATGTGTCGTTGAGCTCCCCCATCTATAATAGACACCAGATAACATTACAGCATGCAATGCTGCTGACACCAGACAGTGCATCGATTAGTAACCACACTGCTGTTGGTCACTGGCACTCTCATCCTGATCACGGTATTCCTGAGCCTCACTGAGGCTGACAGAGAACTTGATATTAGGTTCTATTTTATGGCACCAAAAACTGTTTATATTAGTAACATTTGGCCAGCTCCTCTGCTAACTAAGCTAATGGGGTTGGGGAGGCTCCTGCATGTCAAGGCTATCAGGTGTCTATATTACTCTCTTGTACAAGACTCATCTATACTTAATACAGCTAAGTGATCAAGATAAGGCTCTTCCACGTCACATGCTGGGCACCGTGTCCACCCTCCTCACCTGTTGTTTGCTTCTGGCTTTTCACTTCATCTTGGGGCCACATTTGGACCAATAAGGAGAGGCTTACCCTAGTTGCAGCTGGCACCTTCATCTCAAAGGCCAAATAGGCAGATCTGAGAGCAAGCAGCTTCTGTGATCAGAAAGCCCTTGGGGTTGAGAGATGGTATCTATGGGCAGATGGCGGACAAAACAGTCCTCATCTCTCACTGGGGTCCAGTCACTTAAACTGGCTCTCATTCTAGACATCTCCCGTGGTGTGTTTCATTAATTGGATTGGCTCGTGGCTCTTTGTTTTTGCTGATTTTATGTTTTATTTGCTTTGATTCTAAAAAAGTAGGGGAAGGTGAAACAAGGACCACTGGCCTCTGCCATATGGCTAGGATGTAATTCTGAACCACATCCAATGACTAGGACAGAGACATGAAGAACAGTCACTTGTGGGCCTCCTGTTTGTCACCCTGTGTGCACCAGGAGTGTGTGAGCTGTAAGCAGCAGGCTGGCAGCTTGCTTTTGCTGTTTGTTTGGTGACTGTTCTGCTAGTTATTTTTAGCCAGTGACACCCAGGGTATTTCGCTTCAGGATGTCCGGTCTGGGCCTCTTTCTGGGAATCCCATGCACTCTAATTGTAAACAGCCCCATTCAGTTGCTGTGAGAGTACAAGGCCCTGTTTTATTCAGCAGGGTTATCAGGTGTGAGTCAAACAGGAAGCCACTTGCAGTAGCAGAGACATGCTTTCTCAAACTGGTATTATCAGAGGAAAAAAATGGTCTCAATTCAGTAAAACAAACCCAGCAACTCTCACCACTAAGCAAAGCTGAGTTAAAGCAAACAATGCTCACAAATAATTTATTAAAGGGCATTCGTGGCTGTTGATTTCAATAGAAGGTACAAAGAGTCCTGTGGCACCTTAAAGACTAACTAAAATTTTAGAGCATAAGCTTTCATGGGTTAATACCCACTTCGTCGGATGCATGCAGTGGAAGTATCCAGGTGCAGGTATAAATAGGTAGGCAAGAACCAGATGGGAGATAACAAGGTTAGTCCAATGAGGCTGAACCAGCTTGTTATCTCTAATCAGGGAGGGTGAGGTGTTCCTCTAGCAGCTGAACTGGAGGTGTGAATAGCGAGAGAAGAGAAGCTGCTTTTGTAGTTAGCTAGCCATTCAAAATCTCTATTCAGTCCTAAATTGATTGTGTCAAATTTGCAAATGAATTGCAGCTCTGCAGTCTCTCTTTGCAGTCTGGACTTGAAGTTTTTTTGCTGCAAAATGCTGACCTTTAAATCTTTTATGGTGTGTCCGGTGAGGTTGAAGTGCTCTCCTACAGGTTTTTGAATATTGCCATTCCTGATATCTGATTTATGTCCATTTATCCTTTTTCATAGGGACTGTCCAGTTTGGCCAATGTACATAGCAGAGGGACCTTGCTGGCACATAATGGCGTATATTACATTGGTAGATGTGCAGGTGAATGAACCGGTGATGGTGTGGCAGATCTGGTTTGGTCCTGTGATGGTGTTGCTGGTGTTGATGTGTGGGCAGAGTTGGCATCGAGGTTTGTTGCATGGATTGGTTCCTGAGTTAGAGTTATTATGGCGCGGTGTGCTGTTGCTGGTGAGAATATGCTTGAGGTTGGCAGGTTGTCTGTAGGCCAGGACTGGCCTGCCTCCCAAGGCCTGTGAAAGTGAGGGATTGTTGTCCAGGATGGGTTGTAGATCACTGATGATGCGATGGAGAGACTTTAACTGAGGACTGTAGGTGATGGCCAGTGGTGGTCTGTTGTTTTCTTTCTTGAGCTTGTCTTGCAGCAGCAGGCTTCTGGGTACACGTCTGGCTCTGTTGATCTGTGTCCTTATTTCCTTGTGCGGGTATTGTAGTTTTGAGAAAGCTTGGTGGAGATCTTGTAGGTGTTGGTCTCTGTCTGAGGGATTGGAGAAAATACGATTGTACCTAAGTGCTTGGCTGTAGACAATGGATCATGTGGTGTGTCCGGGGTGGAAGCTGGTGACATGAAGGTAGGCATAGCTGTCGGTAGGTTTTCGGTATAGGGTGGTGTTGATGTGGCCGTCATTAATTTGCACCGTGGTGTCCAGGAAGTGGACCTCCCGTGTAGACTGGTCCAGGATGAGGTGGATGGTGGGGTGGAAGCTGTTGAAATCATGGTGGAATTCTTCCAGAGTTTCTTTCCCATGGGTCCAGATGATGAAGATGTCATCAATGTAGCGTAGATAGAGGAGGGGCGTGAGTGAACGAGATTTGAGGAAGCGTTGTTCCAGGTCAGCCATAAAGATGTTGGCATACTGTGGGGCCATGCGGGTGCATGCGGGTGCACTAATTTTAGTTAGTCTTTAAGGTGCCACAGGACTCTTTGTCACTTCTGCAATTCCAGACTAACACGGCTACCCCTCTGATTCTTGACAATAGAAGGTAGGCATCTAATCTGCTTAGGCACTTAAATGCCTTTCTAAATCTGGCCCTTAAGAGCTTAAGGGCTTGGCTACACTTGCAAGTTAGAGTGCAATAAAGCTGCCAGTGTGCTCTACTTCACTCCCCATCCACACTGGCAAGGCACGTAGAGCACTCTGACTTCGCGGCTAGAGCGCTCCTGGTAATACACCTCAGCGAGAGGAATAATATTTGATATGTCCCCACTGGAGCACCGTGGCACCAATGTGGATGCCTAATGCGCTCTGATCAACCTCCAGAAGTGTCCCACAATGCCTGTTCTAGCCACTCTGGTCATCAGTTTGAACTCTACAGCCCTGCCCTCAGGTGATCAACCGTCAGACCCACCCTTTAAATTTCCTGGGAATTTTGAAAATCCCCTTCCTGTTTGCTCAGCCAGACATGGAGTGCTCTCAGCATATCTTTCCAGGTGACCATGACTCCACGCACCAGGCGATCCCCAGTATGGAGCAATGGCGAGGTGCTGGACCTCATCAGTGTTTGTGGGGAAGAGGCTGTCCAGTCCCAGCTGTGCTCCAGCCATAGGAATTACAATACCTTCAGGCAGATATCAAGGGCGAGATTCATTAGCATTTTCCTCAGCAGTTTGGGCTCTATTTCCACAGAACGAAAGGGAAGACAGAGCGCACTGCTCAAAAACTGTTGGAAGATGGTGCCAAATGTGGACAGAAGCACAGGGATTGTTGGGATGCAAAGCAATGCATTACACAGCATCGGGACAGGATCCAGAATGCCTCATACGCGACATTCCCTTCCCACAAGCCACAGCGCCACATGGGGAAGAGGTGTTCTGTGGGAGAGCTGCCCATAATGCACCGCTCCCAATGCCTCTTCAAGTGCCGCAAATGTGACCAAACCAGTGTGCTTGCAGCTGTCAGTGTGGACAGACTGCAGTGCTTTCCCATATGCGCTCTCTGAAGGCTAGTTCAACCCAAAGCGCTCTACATCTGCAAGTGTAGCCAAGCCCTAAATCTCATTCAAAGTTACTCACTTTGGAATGGAACTTAGGTGCTTTATGATGTTTTATTCTCTCCTTCACCACTGATGGGAATTTCTGCTCTCTCTCCTTTAAGTCTTCATCATCTGTATCCATGTGCAGGCCCAAACGCCGGAGTCAGTATTTACTTTACACACTTTTTTAATATAGGTCATTCCCATGAATTGTTCCAGCATGAACAAGCCACAAACAGCCTTCTGACCTCACAAAACTCCTGCTGATTCATGACCCATAAAGTTTTCTGATACATCAGGTCCCTGCAGCTGTACCACCTAGCTTGGAAGTCTCATCAGATCCCTCAAACTATAGGCAGTGGAGGTGGACTTCATTGGCTGCTATCGGGGACATCTAAAGACAGGTGCTACAAGAAGTACTGTTGGCTGTTCCAGTTTGTCTACTGAGTCATGACTAGTATAGGTGCTGGATCTTCTTTCAGAGAAGATACAAAACTCTGACTAGTAATTTAAAAATCGCATACCCCAAAAATAATGGTGTAAAATTAGCAAAATTCCAGTATGGGTAACTAACGGTCTTCCATTTAGTCTATGAAAATTCCCTGCATATGATCTTTCTGCATCATATTACCAAAGCTCCTGCAGAGCACAGCTGTGCACTGTTTAACAGCTGTTGAATTTTACATAAGAATTGGATGAGGTGACTTTATGTGGCATTTGAGTATCAGCATGTTACATTTTAACACAGTGCAACAGTTCTAAAAAAAGAAGTGCCTGGACATAGTTCAAAGAAGTTCTGGAAAGCAATTTTGATACGTCCAGTAAGTGATAGTACTGGAAGCATTGAACACAATTTGGCTCCCCCCAAAAATGCTGGAAGAGCTTTCTGGCATGACTTGAACCCTTTCTGTGGAGTTCTTTGGTGGACATATGGGATAAATGTAGTTATGTAAAGGTAACCAATTGATTATTATTGTCTCAATTATTAGGGGGGTTCTGGAGTCAGGAGTGGTGAACAACAGACTGGCTCCCCTCCCACATCCTGCTTAGTACAGGAAAGATGGAACTGGGCTGCTTCTGCCATGAGGAGAGACAGAAGGCCAGTACACTTCCTGAAGCCTCGGACTCTCCATTAGAACCTCAGCCTCAGGCAGAGCAGGGAAATGCTATTAACATAACATAATATCAACATGGCACTTCTAGGACTGGCCTCCCAAAAGCATTGATGTACTGTGTGTGCAGGGTGCTGGAGGATGGATAAACCCGGGTAGGTTCTCAGACCTGAAGAAAAGCCCTGTGTAAGCTCTAAAGCTTGTCTCTCTCACTGACAGAAGTTGGTCCAATAAAAGCTATTACCTCACCTCACCTATTACCTTGCCTTTCTAAACCAGGGTAGAGTCTTGTGCATCTGGCTGGACATGGTTACTTCTCAGGGTTAGTTTTCAGGGCAGTGTGCATGTAGTTTAATGCTTACTGACTAATGATGTCCTCATAACTCCCTGTGCTCCAAGTCCCCGGCTTCTTCACTAAGTCCTGCTGAGCTCTCCTAACACCCTCCCCAAACACCTCCAGGCTGGGATGCTGACCTTCCACAGTCCTGAGCCTGCCTTTCCTTAGAGGAGATTCTGCTGCCTCTACATCTCCCTCCTGCCTGGGCTCTTTGCAGATTTCAATACTTTTCATCAATCTCTATCAGAGGCGGTACTAACCCATTGGAATAATTTTGCATGCCCCCCCCCATATTAAAACAGGCAAGTTCTTACATTAAAAAGTGAATAATGGGATCGCCCCCTTGAGCTGCTCAGGGCCCTAAGCAATTGCTTAGTCTGCTTATATCTAGTGCCAGCTCTGATCTCTATTATTAGTTATTTATTTCTTTGCATTTTCAAACTCATTACTAAGTAAACCGAGACAAAGGACTGACTACCAACACCTCCCTCCAGCAACATGCTCCTCAATGGCTTTGCCCAAGAGCAGGAAAAACGGACTTTTTGATGTCACAAAAGTCAAAGGAAGTCACGGACTCCGTGACCTCCGTGACATAATCATCACCTTAGCTATGGGATATTCTGATGTGGGATTTGCTCATTATCTCCTGGTGAAGCTGCTTCACTTTGGATAAATAAAACACACATTGTAGCCGGATGACTGGACCCTGCGGATAGTGTATGCCCTAACCACCAGGCTGTAGTGTAGAATCATTCTTGCACTCACTTTCTCTCTGGCTGAATGACTCCACAAGTATTTATACATAGAGGAACAGATCCAACAAGAAACTACAAAAAGTCTTGTAGCACCTTATAGACTAACAGATCTTAGGGATCATAAGCTTTCGTGGGCTAAGACTCACTTCATCAGATGAATGTTGTGGAAATCTCCAGAGGCAGGTATAAATATGCAGGCAAGCTAGCAAGGTAAATTCAATCAGGGAGGCTGAGGCCCACTTCCAGCAGCTGATCTGGAAATGTGAACATCCAGAGAGGAGAAACTGCTTTTGTAATTGGCGAGCCATTCACAGTCTTTGTTTAGTCCAGACCTGATGGTGTCAAATTGTCAGATGAAATCTGTTCTGACTCGAGGACTCTATTTTTGCCCCATCATCCCCACAAACATGATACAGTTCTGTGGTGATCTTGAAACCTACTTTCACCATCTCCGACTCAAAGAATACTTTCAAGACAACACTGAACAACTAACTGATACACAGATACCTTCCCACCAACAGCATAAGAAGAACAACTCCACATGGACTCCTCCTGAGAGACAAAATAACAGTCTGGACCTATACACAGAATGCTTTTGCCGATGTGCACAGGCAGAAATTGTGGGAAAACAACATTGCTTACCTCATAACCTCAGTCGTGCAGAACGCAATGCCATCCACAGCCTTAGAAATAACCCTGACATTATAATCAAAGAGGCTGGTATAGGAGACGCTGTTGTCCTCATGAACAGGTCTGACTACCAAAAGGAGGTGCCAGACAACTCTCCAATACCAAATTCTACAGGCCACTTTCCTCAGATCCTACTGAGGAGTACACTAAGAAACTGCACCATCTGCTCAGGACACTCCCTGCACAAGCACAGGAACAAATCAACATACCCTTAGAGCCATGACCAGAGTTTTTCTATCTACTACCCAAGATCCACAAACCTGGAATCCTGGAAACGCCCCATAATCTTGGGCATCGGCACTCTCACTGAAGGACTGTCTGGGTATGTGGACTCTCTACTCAGACCCTATGCCATCAACACTCCCGGCTATCTCCGTGACACCGCTGATTTCCTAAGAAAACTACAATACATTGGTGATCTCCCAGAAAACACCATCCTAGCCACTATGGATGTGGAGGCTCTCTACACAAACATTCCACTCATGGATGGAATACACGCTGTCAGGAACAGTATCCCAGATGATGCCACAGCACAACTGGTTGCTGAGCTCTGTGACTTTATCCTCACGCACAATTATTTCAAATTTGGTGACAATATATACCTCCAGACCAGTGGCACCACTATGGGCACCTGCATGGCCCCACAATATACCAACATATTTATGGCTGACCTGGAACAACGCTTCCTCAGCTCTCGTCCACTCACGCCCCTTCTCTACCTACTCTACACTGATGACATCTTCATCATTTGGACCTATGGGAAAGAAACTCTGGAAGAATTCCACCACGATTTCAACAGCTTCCACCCAACCATCAACCTCAGCCTGGACCAATATACACGAGAGGTCCACTTCCTGGACACCACAGTACAAATAAGTAATGGTTACATAAACACCACTCTACACTGAAAACCTACTGACCACTTTGCCTACCTTCATGCCTCCAGCTTCCATCCCAGACACACTACACGCTCCATTGTCTACAGCCAAGCACTGAGGTACAACCACATTTGCTCCAACTCCTCAGACAGAGACCAACACCTACAAGATCTTCACCAAGCATTCTCAAAACTGCAGTACCCGCATGAGGAAGTAAGGAAACAAATAAACAGGGCCAGATGTGTACCCAGAAGCCTCCTGCTCCAAGACAAACCCAAGAAAGAAACCAATAGAACACCGCTGGCCATCACTTACAGTCTTCAGTTAAAACCTCTCCAACACATCATCAGTGATCTACAACCCATTCTGGACAATGATCCCTCACTTTCACAGGCCTTGGGAGGAAGGCCAGTCCCACAGACAACCTGACAACTTGAAGCAGATTCTCACCAGCAACTGTACACTGCACCATAGTAATTCTAACTCAGGAACCAATCCATGCAACAAACCTCGATGCCAACTCTGCCCACATATCTACACCAGCGACACCATCACAGGACCTAACCAGATCAGCCACAACATCACTGGTTCATTCACCTGCACATCTACCAATATAATATATGCCATCATGTGCCAGCAATGCCCCTCTGCTATGCACCTTGGCCAAACTGGACAATCCCTATGTAAAAGGATAAATGGACACAAACCAGATATTAGGAATGGCAATAAACAAAAGCCTGTAATAATAATATAATGTATGGAGATATGCCTATCTCATAGAACTGGAAAGACCTTGAAAGGTCACTGAGTCCAGTCCCCTGCCCACATTAGCAGGACCAAGTACTGTCCCCTGGCAGATTTTTTCCCTTAGATGGCCCCCTCATGGATTGAGTTTACAACTCTCAGTTTAATCTGGCCAATGCTCAAACCACTGAGCTATCCCTCCCCCTCCCTGAAGGTGCAGGAGAACACTTCAACCTCCCTGGACATACAGTAGCAGACCTAAAGACAGCCATGCTGCAGCAAAAAAACTTCAAGACCAGACTTCAAAGAGAAACTGTTGAGCTCCAGTTCATCTGCAAATTTGACACCATTAGGTCTGGACTAAACAAAGACTGTGAATAGCTCACCAATTACAAAAGAAGTTTTTCCTCTCTGAGTGTTCACACCTCCAGATCAACTGCTGGAAGTGGGCCTCACCCTCCCTGATTGAATTTACCTTGCTATCTTGCCTGCATATTTATATCTGCCTCTGGAGATTTCCATAACATTCATCTGATGAAGTGAGTCTTAGCCCATGAAAGCTTATGAGCCCTAAGATCTGTTCATCTACAAGGTGCTACGAGACTTTGTCGCTTTTGCAGATCCAGACTAACATGGCTATCCCTCTGGTACTAAACCAGAAACTAGTTAGGCATTTAAGCTACCTGATTCCAGGAGAGGGATTCCCAGTTATGTATCACTAACAGCAATAGATGCCTCCCTGCAGCCCAGACTTAGGTGCCTATCTCCGTGAGAGGGGCATATCTTAGGACACACTCCTCTTGTAGTCATCTTCTATTAGCTAGTTTAAGGAGAGAGTCACCTAGACTGCTGGCTTTGGTGGACTGCATTCTTAGATGCCTCTCTCTCCTCATGCATAATATACAGAGCTAGGGCCAGATTTTAAAGGTATGTAGGTGCCTAGTTAGGTTTTCAAAAGCACATGGGTGCCCACAACTTACTGATTTCACTGGGTGTTGGGCACATAGGGGCTTTTGAAAATCCCACAAGGCACCTAACTACTTTTATAAATCTCACTTAGGCTTTGTGCATCACACAAGTGTTCCAGATGTTTTCTAGGCTCAGGAGTTCCTTTGTGGATGTGGGCCTTTGTCACCATTTGCTTCTTTCTGCTGATTTGTTCAGGGAACACAATCAAATCCCTCAGCAATTATTTTTCACTATTTGTCTTCAAGTTCTGAGGTACCCTAGGCATTTTTCACCTCTGAAATAGATAGATATCAATCTTTAGACTCACACCTCACTCCGCTAGATTATTAAAGTTTTTATCACTAAAGGTAACACCACTGTCCCTGCTGCATACACGGGTTTTGGAAATTTCTGTTTATATAACTGGTGCAGCTACTGTAAAATAATATTGCTCCTCCATTCAAATGACCTGAGGACCTGCTCCAATACATTTAGGAAAGCACTGAAAGACAATAAGACTTTGGCTCCTAAGTCACCTAGACATCTTCAAATGTTACCCAAAATGACTCATGCTGGGAGCAGCATTGCAGTTGCTAGTGAACTAGGGCATGAGCACATTGTGTGGGTCTCTTATCTGACTCATTTCTGTGTCTCAGGGGAAACACTAGGGATGATAAACAGTTCTCTCCTCCCTGCCTCCGCATTTACTAACTGAAATCTGGAGTCTATTTTTAACCCTTCCACACCCACTCCAAGAGACACAGCACAGTGGGCTGTCTCTCTTGTTATCTTGAGTGTGTGTCATTTCAAATGCCAGTTTTGAGTCTGAGCTGGCTTAAACTGCTGGTTACCAGGGTAATTTGATGATGCGATTGGCAACCTCTCAAGCAAAGTGAGACCAAAACAAGACTATTGATATCTGCACACATGCACTTTTCATACTCTGACTGTGCATTGTGCCCCCAGATTGTGTATGAGGCTCCTGCATTTCAGTGTTCCAAACTAGGTGCCCCCCCCACCCCGTCTTACATCCACTACACACTTTGCACCATTAGGGGATTGAGTAGCTAGTTCTCAGAGAGACTTCCTTCTTGGAAGGAAAGACTGGAGTCCAAAGGAAGAAGTCTCCAATCTACAGATTGGACCAATCTGCACAGAGCAAACCAGATTCAAACCTTCCCCAGATCTGCATGTTTGGTCCACAGCCTGGTCATTTACATCCACCTTGACTCAGGACTCTAAATGAATTGTCTCGTGAAGATATCTACTGTCCTGCTAACTAATATTCACATGCCCTAACAGACACTCAGACATACATATGCAAACAGATACTCCAACCTACACTTGCACACAGGCATGTGCCCAACCCTTTCAATGCTTTCTCTGAGCTCAGATGCTGGCACCACTAAGACACTTGTGCACTGTACCAGCATGAAATGGTGAAACATCAGAACAAGCATCTCTAGACTAGTTGGCTCTGGGAATCTCAAACTGTCTCCCATGAGACTAGGGTGACTAGATCGCAAGTGTGAAAAATCAGGACCGTGGTGGCGGGCAATAGGAACCTATATAAGAAAAAGACCCAAAAATCTGGACTGTCCCTAAAAAATAGGGACATCTGGTCACCCTACATGAGACTTTCAGTCCTTCTGGGTTGGAAATACCAAGAAAAGAAGCATTTCCATTTCCTGGCCTGACTAAAAGCAGAAAGAGAAGGTGTGTAGGAGCACTTTCAAACACAAAGAAGTTTCATATTCAAACCAAGGTCTTTGGAAAAGCTTTGGGGTTCAGATTCAGGCTGGGTTCAGGGGGGAAAGTTCTGCCATTGGCTCAGGCTAGGTTTAGTGAACAACTTCTTGTGGGGGGCTAATTACATGATAACCCCTTTGGGGGCGGGGGGAGAATTACATGGGCAGAGCCAGCCACTGAGCAAGCTTACTGGGAGAGTGGCAGGCCTTTCTCCAAACGAGCTGGGTCCAGGCAACCCCGTCTGTCTAGGGTGACCAGACAGCAAGTGTGAAAAATCGGGATGGGGGTGCAGGTAATAGGAGCTATATAAGAAAAAGACCCAAAAATCAGGACTGTCCCTATAAAATTGGGACATCTGGTCACCCTACGTCTGTCAGACCTACTCCCCTCCTGAGGTACAGGAAGTGAATTACAACATACCCCTGCTCCAGTTAGCAGAGTCTCTGACATTTGCTTTAAGTGGCTAGTTTTACTGACTGGTCACTGAGCAACAAGTTGAACCCTTAGTCTGCCTTTCCCCAGACTCCACAATCTAAGGTTCTCCAGGCCAAAAAACTGAAGGCTCAGCAGCCCAGAAATAGCTCAGGAGATGTAAATCAGTCCCTAGCCACCCCCTTCACCCCACTTCCCCTATCAGAGAGGCCACATGCCAGGAGACCTTGAGAAGGCCAGAGATGGAGGGTGAGTTTTTTGTGTGTCCCTGGGCTCCATTTCCTGCTCTGGCTGTTTCTGCTCCATTGCAAAGACCTCCTATAAAACCTTCATTTCCTGACACTCATGGGATGAGGCCACGGGTTCATGTTTTTGACAACCTGGCTTCTCAATAGCAACCAGCAGTGATGTCACCCAAGTGAAATGATTGGAGGGGGCCTGGGAAACAGAAAGATGTTCAGGAACAAAGCGGGGAAAGAAGGCTGTGCAATAGCATTGGCCTTGTTTTTGTAAGGTCAGTGCGCGTGTGAAAACAGCACAGGGAATGTTTCCCTTGGACAGCATGGATGTGATTCTCAGCTGAGCCATACAGGGGAAATAAAATCCTACTTAGTGCTGGCTCTGTCGAGAACCCACTACTGTAGGATCTGGAAATAAGTTCTACAGGATGTAAAACACAGGGGGCAGATTCTCAGCTGGTAACTTCAGTGGCCAGCTGCTGAGAATGTGGCCCAAACTCTTTCCTCCCCACAAGTCCAACTTGCAGAGACTCCCAGGACTTTCGGAACCAACTGGTCTCTCGTGCTGGCTGTTCCAGGAGAGAGTCAGGGACTGAATGGGCTGCCTTCTTGCCCTTCAAGGTGAGGTCCCATCAGGTCACTGGTGTGGCACATTAGTAGTCCAGGAGTCTGTGCTGTTTCTACTTGAGCTGCACCTATTCACCTATCTTCCACCTCTCTCTCTACTCATGCCACTTGTTTAGGCTTTCCTACTTTACCCACCATTGTGATACCCTGCAAAGCCTCAATCCAACACCATTCACCATGACACTGGCTCCAAATATGTTGTAACCTCCCCTCACACACACACATACACACAACTTTCCTTCACTCACCCACCCACTCCCAAGACTCAGAACTGTAGCCTCTCTCCCTTCCCTCATCTTGCTATTTAGCAAATCCCTTCCCAATAGAGCCACACCCCAAACACAACCAAAAAGCCATAGTGGCACTAAAATGCTGTTCTCTCTGGGTGGATGTCCTATCCCTCTCCCAGGATGTCCTGCCTGTTAGACTGTGAGGACAGGTGCTGTGTTTGTACACTACTGTGTTTGTACAGCACCTAGAACAATGTAGCCCTGGTCTCAGTTGGCCCTAGGCTCTACTGAACTAAAATAAATACAAAGAAATAAACCTAGCTGTGTTTGGAGATGTCAAATCTCCTACAAATTATTTGTACTTTGTACGATGCAGGCACTGGGTAAGCAGCTTTCTGCTTTCAAGAACAAAGGTTACACGTAGTGCTGGATCATCAGAACAAAGCCAGCTCCTGACTTCTTTCTAATGCTTCACAAAAAACAGGATTGGACATAGTTCTGTGGCAAGGAGGGAACACAGGAGCAGGAAGAGCATGGTGGAGACGAGACATGTGTTCTTGGTGGAGAGCATGGTGGAGCATGGTGGAGACCAGAGATGTGTGGAGACCAGAGCATGTGGTCTCCACACATGCTCTGGTCTCCACACATGGTCTCCACATGCTCCACCAGAGCATGGTGGAGCATGGTGGAGACCAGAAATGTGTGGAGACCAGAGCATGGTGGAGCATGGTGGAGACCAGAGATGTGCTCTACAGTACAGTACCCTGTTACCTGTGTGTTTAATCAGAACAAAGTAGATTTCAAATATCCGATCCTTGCACCATGGATTATTTAGTGATATGTCAAATCATCTTGGACAATGAACCAGTCAGAGGAACTTGTGATCCACCTGCTGGCAAACCAAAAGCAGAAACATAGGTGATGGCTGCCAAATAAAGTGATCTATTACATATTATTTAGTCAGCTCTGACTCAAAGCTGCCAGCCTATGTTATGCAAACTGGCTAGGAAACAACACAATCACTTTCCTCTGAGCTGGCTGAATACTGCCAGCAACTAGCCATCCAATAATAATCACTAGCAATAGAAGCTGACAAATGTATCCAAGCAGTGCTAAAATTCATTGGCTATAAAAAAGCTCATGAGTTCACGATATGCTATCAAAAAAGCATAGGACAATGAGAACTGCCATCCTAGATCAGAACGGGGTCTATCTACGCTTGTATTCTGTCTCTGGCAAAAACAATGAGGAGTCCTTGTGGCACCTTAGAGACTAACAAATTTATTTGGGCATAAGCTTTCATGGGCTATAAACCACTTCATCAGATGCAGGGAGTGAAAAATTCAGTAGGCAGGTGTAGGGAGGCTGCGTGGCCTCCCTCTGAGCCCGAGGGAACAGAACCCCCCTGGCGGCCGGAGTGGGCAGGCCCTGACCAAGCTGGCCCCGCCCCCAGGAAGCGGAAGGGTGGGGCAGGAAGTACAAAGGGCAGGGCCCGCAGCTCAGTCAGGGCTGGCCCGGGGAAGGAGGTAGACGCAGGCTGCGGGCTGCTCCCTCCCTCCCCTGCTGCCAAGCCAGGGAGCCCTGACCTAGGGGACAGCTTGCGGCTTCCAGACCTGCCGGCTGCCGAATACCCCGAGGAGCTCCCAGACACCGGCCGGGACCCGTGGCCAACGGAGGCGGACGCTGCAGGCGAGCCCCCGTGGCTAGCAGCTGAGTACCCCGAGGTACTGCCGGAGCCCGACAGTGACCCGTGGGCACCCGAGGCGGCCGCTGACGGGGACCCAGAACCCCCGCTTACTGAGGATCCTGACGACTGCTGGTGCCCACTCGATTGTGAGTTACACCCTAACTCTAGCGAGCGCTCCCCTGCCTGAGGGGCGCGCTAGCAACTCTGTAGGCGCTCCCCTGCCTGAGGGGCGCGCTCTTAACTTTTTGGGCGCTCCCCTGCCTGAGGGGCGCGCTAGCAACTCCCTGGGCGCTCCCCTGCCTGAGGGGCGCGCTATTAACTCCCTGGGCGCTCCCCTGCCTGAGGGGCGCGCGGACAACTTTGTGGGCGCTCCCCTGCCTGAGGGGCGCGCGGACAACTGTGTGGGCGCTCCCCTGCCTGAGGGGCACGCTCTTAACTTTGTGGGCGCTCCCCTGCCTGAGGGGTGCGCTATCAACTTTGTGGGCGCTCCCCTGCCTGAGGGGCGCGCGGATAACTGTGTGGGCGCTCCCCTGCCTGAGGGGCGCGCGGATAACTTTGTGGGCGCCCCACCTCCACCGCTAATTCCCTGGTGACCAGGAGGTGGGGCCGACGTGCAGAAGGGAGCCAGCAGCGCCCCACCCCCCTGTGGCCTGGGGCCCACTACGGACTCGCTTACAGCAGGTATAAATACACAGCACATGAAAAGATGGGAGTTGCCTTACCAAGCGCGAGGGTCAGTGCTAACGAGGCCAATTCAGTTACGGTGGATGTGGCCCATGCCCAACAGTTGACAAAATCCATTAGCTAGAGATCAGCTCATGCCATGAAATGGAGGATATCTATCCTTTACAATGCTCTATTTATTTTCATATTTCCTATTCTAACACTCAATAGCCTCATTGTCCATATAATGGATGAATTCTATTGAACCTTGCTAAGCTCTTTCCTCAGTGTCACCTTGTAGCAGTCAGTTCTACTGGCTAATTGTCAATGTGTGGGAAAAGTGATTAGCTATACATTTTGCCTCCTTCTAGTTCAATTTAGTGTCCCTTGTTCTTGTATTAATAGGACATTAAAATAATGTAAGCAGAGTCAGGATGAGCTCTACCTTGACATCTGGTGGTGAGATGTGGAAAAGAACTTCAGGGACTGATCTCGTTTGCATAGGCACACCCACTCCACCTAGCCTGAGCCTACAGCAGCTCAAATGGGCACTTTGGCTGCTGTAAGAGCCCCAGTTTCTCTATTATTGGGGCAGGAATAATAAAGTATTGTTATCCTGGTTATGTGAATCAGGACAGTGGAACTGTACTTGGCTTTTTCTTACGATGGAGGGACTCACCATAACCTAGGTAGCACGTGCTAGGCAAGGGTTTCAAAATTTAGTGACTTGAGAAAGGCCAGGGTGAGTATTTATAGTATGTTAATTGTTCTGCTTCCTCTTAGTATTGTGGAATGTCAGAGCTAATCTTTGATTCTATTAGAAGTCTAGTGTCAGGCTGCTAAGCTGAATTCACTGTAGTCTAATGGTGTAGTTGTACTGAGGCTTGCCTGCTACAAGCTGATATCATTTAAGTGCTGCAATCACTGTGTGCTGTGTTAGGTGGTGTGGGGGCAGGGTTGAAGATATATTGCTGAGTAGCAATAAAGTGGAGTGGTTTATGGAGCAGAGCAGTTTGTGGGATTTGGGGAGCAGCTCACAGGAGGACTGGTGGAGTAAAGCAGCTGGCAGTGCAGCTCATGGGACAGCTGGTGGAGCAGAGCAGCTTGTGGTGACGACTGCAACAGAACCCCATGGAGAGGCAGAGCAGTTGGCCTTGGATTACGTAAGGTGCCCCTTTACCTCCCCCTCCCGCATTTTCACACAGGTGGCAGGGGGGACAGGTGTAAAACCTTGCAGATGAACTTTTGAATTCTGGGGCTGCACTGACCAGGGACAGAGACTTGTGGGTTGCTGGACTTCTGGGACTTTGCATGACTTTTGGGATTGTGGGACTCAAGAACCAAAGGGAAAGGTCCTAGCCCATCTGCTTGTGGGGCTGGGTGGGTCTTCTGGTTCATGGTGTGTTTCATGAATCCTGTTTGTGGTATTTCCCCAGCGTAATGCCATATTGTTTCTCTCTGTTATTAAAAGGCTTTTCCTACACTTAGACTCTGTGCTTGCGAGAGGGGAAGCATTGCCTCTTAGAGGCACCCAGAGGGGTAGTATGTGGTTGTCCCAGGAAATTGGGTGGGGGCAGGAGCTGGTTTTGCATTGTGTTATTGGAACGAAACCCCTAAACAGTGAACCCAGCCCTTGTTGCTGCCAACTCTGATGGGCAGAAGGATTACATAATGTTAAGATTTCAAAGTCAAACACTCATAAGTTGGGGAGTGCAAGATTTAAGGTTGCACAGACCACATTAATTCAGTCCTCTTGTGTGCATATGCATTACACTAGTCTTTAATTACAGGATCATATACTATTTACTTAGGACCCAGCCAGAGCACTCACTTCATCCCGCACCTCAACCCACTGCCCCAGCCCAGTGAAAATGCACAAGTGAGTGAGGGTTGGGGAGAGAGAATGACAGAGTGGGGGGATGGAGTGAGTGGGAATGGGGCCTCAGAAAAGGGGCAGGGCAAGGGCGGGACCCCAAGGCAGGGCCAGGGCAGGACAAATGTGTCTGGTTTTCTGCAGTCAGAAAGTTGGCAACACTAATTAAGGTTGCATGCTTAATTCTGACATTTCCTAACTCTTGAATGCTAGACTTTGCAACCTTAATGACAGATTTTAGATTGTTATAACAGAGAGAAATTCTCATTTAACTGTGAATACCAGACTCACTGTGCAGAGGCAGGTTTGGAAGTCATGGGAATGGCAGCACATTTCCTAATGTTGATTCAATGCGGTCACTGAATATCCCATGGGGATCCCAACAATACAAACCCCATTAGCAGGAGACAAAAGAGAAAAACAAAACACTACCAGAAAAATCTTTCCAAAAATGTTTCATGAAAAGTGAACACTCAGCAGAGTTGAGCTTCCTGCATAGTGAGAGTTGGCCTGCGAGTTAACAGGAAATCACTGCTTCCTGCCTGCAGAGGAAGTGCCCTATAAAAGTGCCTGATAAAAAACAAACAGCACTTCAATTAAACAAACAGAGGGCCCAAATCTTTAACAGCTCTGGGGCCTGGGTCAGCTTTAGTGTTAGGGAAATGAGTCCAAAAATAAAAAGCTTGTAACCTTGTAAAAGGCCCTTATCCTGTTCCCTTCACACTGCTGTTCCTTCCACTGCAAATGCCCAAAACCAGGAGGAGTCAGGGCAGCCTTGTTTTTCACATTCATGAGGTCAATGCTCCGTCTCCAGTACAGCACTGAAGCTAAATACACCAATTCACACTGGCTGGGGCACTGACCCCCAGTGTTATTCCTGATTTAAACAATAGTAGGCTCATAGAGGTGGGAGGAAACTGCTTGCACCCAGAGCTGGATTTATAGGGCAGAGGTAGTCAATTATTTTTTGTCAAGGTCAGATTTGTTTGGTCAGAGTCCAGAGACATATAATAATAATAAATAACAGTAATGGTAATAATAAGTAAATAAAAAGATTTCAGGGGTCTGTTCAAAAGCATCTGGCAGTCTGGATTTGGCCCATGGTCTGCCTATTGACTATTAGTGAGACTATTACCTCTGGGCCACAGCTTCTGTAGTCACCTGATGAGGCCAGAATCTTAGATTTCATTTAAAAAAAGTCAGTTTCTATTCTAGCCCTCATGGCTGTGAAGAGAAGCTTGAAAACATGAGCATAACTGATGCAGAGAGGTCTGCCAGAGTGAGTGAAAACAGCCTGAAGGAGAAGTAGCTCTATGAGGTGTGATCTGCTCTCTGAATCTCAATGGGATGTTAATTCCAAGACTCACTGCTCTGTGCCCAACCCCTGCCACACCAGCCCAGCAGAGGTCTCTGTGTGTGTCAGGAAGAGAAGGCTGTAGCTGGCCTGTCTGCTACCACCCCCAACCCCCTGAAGCTGGAACACCTCAGTCAGTAGGTTAAGTACTTGGAAATCCCTTACTGCCATCCCTACCTCCAGGAGAGCAAAGGGACTTCCTACTGCTCCCTGTGCAACTGCCCCTGACACTCTGTAAAACATGGGTGCAAGTTATCCAGTGCTAATTAAGGAGCAGTCAGAGCCATTAATATTATTAAACAAATCTTGGAACACTGGGGGAAAATGAATGTCTTGGCAATATTTTTTTAAAAGAGTAAATATGCAGAACAGATAATGCAGAACAAAAATCAATGCAGAACATATTAAATGGATGAAAACTTGTTAACTGCCGTATTTATAAGTGGGGAATCACAATCCAATGGGGATGTTTCTAATGGGGTCCCTCAGGGATCTGTTTTTGGCCCATCACTATTCAACATCTTTACCAATGATCTGGAATAAAATAGAAATTCACTGTTGGTCAGCTTGCAGGTGACACAAAAACTGATGGAGTAGTAAATAATGATAAGGAGAAGTTAATTCTATAGAGAGATCAGGATTACCTTATAAACTGGACTTAGTTGAACAGCTTCCAAATGCAAGGTCACAGAGCTAGGAAAAAAGAAGGTAAGTCATAATTATATGACGGGGAACTATTTCATGGAAACTGGCTCTGAGGAGGGATTAGAGGTCATGGTGTAAACCAGCTGAAGATGGGCTCCCACTGCCATGCTGTGGTGGCTAAGAGGGCAGCATGAGCCTTGAATGTATAAACAGGAGAATACCAAGCAGCAGTAAGGAAGTGTTATTATCAGTATACAGAGCACTAGTGAGACTATTACTGGATCCTAAGGCCAGTTCTGATGTTCAGACTTTAAAAAGGATGTTGACTAACTGGAAAAGGGTCCGTGAAGAGTTACAAGAATGATTCTCATTTAGAAAACCTGCCTGACTGTGAGAGACTAAAGAAGCTCAGTCTATTGCTTATCAGAACTAAGTTTAAGAGGTGATTTGAAAAGGTATTAGTATCTACATTCTGAGAAGATTTCTGATATTAGTAAAGCCTTTAATCTTGCAACAAAGGTAAAATATAAAATGAATTTATCGCTCTCTTGCCAATAAGCCACTTCACCTCTCTCTCCTGTTTGGCTTCAGCATCTCCAATAATAAATTACCCACAAGCTGCAGTTGGGGAGATTTAGGTTGGAAATTAGGAAAAACTTTTTCACTAGGAGGGTGGTGAAGTACTGGAATGGGTTACCTAGGGAGGTAGTGGAATCTCCTTCCTTAGAGATTTTTAAGGTCAGGCTTGACAAAGCCCTCACAGGGATGAATTAGTTGGGGTTGGTCCTGCTTTGAATCATAGAATCATAGAATATCAGGGTTGGAAGGGACCTCAGGAGGTCATCTAGTCCAACCCCCTGCTAAAAGCAGGACTAATATCCAAACTAAACCTTCCCCACTGCAACCTGAGACCATTACTCCTTGTTCTGTCATCTGAGAACAGTCTAGATCCATCCTCTTTAGAACCCCCTTTCAGGTAGATGAAAGCAGCTATCAAATCTCCCCTCAGTCTTCTCTTCTGCAGACTAAACAATCCCAGTTCTCTCATCCTCTCCTCAAAAGTCATGTGCTCCAGGCCCCTAATCATTTTTGTTGCCCTTCTCTGGACTCTTTCCAATTTTTCCACATCCTTCTTGTAGTGTGGGCCCCAGAACTGGACACAGTACTCCAGATGAGGCCTTACCAATGTTGAATAGAGGGGAACAATCACATCCCTCAATCTGCTGACAATGCCCCTACTTATACAGCCCAAAATGCCGTTAGCCTTCTTGGCAACAAGGGCACACTGTTGACTCATATCCAGCTTCTCATTCACTGTAATCCCTAGGTCCTTTTCTGTAGAACTGCTGCCTATCCATTCGGTCCCTAGTCTGTAGCAGTGCATGGGATTCTTCCTTCCTAAGTGCAGGACTCTGCACTTGTTCTTGTTGAACCTCATCAAATTTCTTTTGGCCCAATCCTCTAATTTGTCTAGAGCCCTCTGTATCCTATTCCTACTCTCCAGCATATCTACCACTCCTCCCAGTTTAGTGTCATCTGCAAACTTGCTGAGGATGCAGTCCACGCCATTCTCCAGATCATTGATAAAGATATTGAATAAAATCAGCCCCAGGACCAGCCGTTGGGGCACTCCGCTTGATACCAGCTGCCAACTAGACCTGGAGCCATTGATCACTACCCGTTGAGCCCAACGATCCAGCCAGCTTTCTATCCACCTTATGGTTCATTCATCCAGCCCATATTTCTTTAATTTGCTGGCAAGAATACTGTGGGAGACCATATCAAAAGCTTTGCTAAAGTCAAGGAATTGTACATTCACTGCTCTCCCCTCATCCACAGAGCCAGTTATCTCATCATAGAAGGCAATTAGGTTAGTCAGGCATGACTTGCCCTCGGTAAATCCAGGCTGACTGTTCCTGATCACTTTCCTCTCCTCTAAGTGCTTCAGAATTGATTACTTGAGGACCTGCTCCATGATTTTTCCAGGGACTGAGGTGAGGCTGACTGGCCTGTAGTTCCCCGGATCCTTCTTCTTCCCTTTTTAAAAGATGAGCACTACATTAGCCTTTTTCCAGTCATCCGGGACTTCCCCCGATCGGCATGAATTTTCAAAGATAATGGCCAATAGCTCTTCAGTCACATCCACCAACTCCTTTAGCACACTCTGATGCAGCGCATCCGGCCCCATGGACCTGTGCTCGTCCAGCTTTTCTAAATAGTCCTGAACTACTACTTTCTCCACAGAAAGCTGGTCACCTCCTCCCCATGCTGTGCTGCCCAGTGCAGTAGTCTGGGAGCTCACCTTGTTCATGAAGACAGAGGAAAAAAAAGTATTGAGTACATTTAGGGTGACCAGACAGCAAATGTGAAAAATCAGGACGGGGGTGGGGGGTAATAGGAGCCTATATAAGAAAAAGACCCAAAAATCGGGACTGTCCCTATAAAATCAGGACATCTGGTCACCCTAAGTACATTTGCTTTTTCTACATCCTCTGTCACTAGGTTGCCTCCCTCATTCAGTAAGGGGCCCTACACTTTCCTTGACTTTCTTCTTCTTGCTAACATACCCGAAGAAACCCTTCTTGTTACATTTAACATCCCTTGCTAGCTGCAACTCCAAGTGCGATTTAGCCTTCCTGATTTCACTCCTGCATGCCTGAGCAATATTTTTATACTCCTCCCTGGTCATTTGCCCAATCTTCCACTTCTTGTAAGCTTCTTTTTTGCATTTAAGATCAGCAAGGATTTCACTGTTAAGCCAAGCTGGTCGCCTGCCATACTTACTATTCTTTCTACAGATCGGGATGGTTTTTTCCTGCAACCTCAATTAGGATTCTTTAAAATACAGCCAGCTTTCCTAGACTTCTTTCCCCTTCATGTTATTCTCCCAGGGGATCCTGCCCATCAGTTCCTTGAGGGAGTCAAAGTCTGCTTTTCTGAAGTCCAGGGTCCATATTCTGTTGCTCTCCTTTCTCCCTGAGGATCCATTCTCCCTGTGAGTCAGAAGCTATTTTTAACCCCAGAGCAGTCCAGCCAGATGCAGGACAGCATTGTGTCTGAGTGTGATGCTGGGGACAGGCTTGTAGAAATTTTGGTGGTGCCCAAACTCCACCCCCCAAAACTCCACCCCACCCCCACCCCCAAGGCTCTGGCAAGGAGTTTGGGTGGGGGAGGAGGTCTGGGACACAGTTCCTGGGCTGGGGCAGAGGATTGGAATGCAGGAGGGGTGCAGGCTCTGAGAGGGAGTTTGGGGAACTGAGGGGGTGCAGAGATGTGGCTGGGGATGGGTTTGGGGTGTGGCTGGGGATGAGGGCTCTGGCTGGGACTGGGGATGAGGAGTTTGGGGTGTTGAGAGACTCAGGGCTGGGCAGAGGATTGAGATGTGGGGATGAGGGCTCTGGCTGGGACTGGGGATAAGGTGTTTGGGATGTTGAGGGGCTCAAGGCTACAGCAGAGGGTTAGGGTATGGGAGTGAAGGTCTGGCTGGGGGTGTGGGCTCGGGTGGGGCAGGGTTGGGGATGAGTTTGGGGTGCAGGCAGGCTACCCTAGGACTGGAGCTAGGGAGGAAGACTCCCTCCAGTGTTTTCCCCACCAGCAGCAGCGAGCTCTGGGGTAGGGGCCCCCCTGTCCACCAGCACACTCACCCCCACCACTGTCACTGCACATGCTCTGAGGACCCCCTCTAAGGTCCAGGAATCTGTGGGTGCCTGGGGGTGGAGGTCTGCATGTGCCTTCTCCCCTGCTGTTGCCCCTAACTATAGCGTCACAGAGGGTGGGGGATGGGGCTGCCCCTTGCCCAGTGTTTGCAGATGTGGAGGCTGGGGGTGGGGGAAGAAGGCAGTTCATAGGGTGAAATTCTCACGGAAGCCCGAAGGTGAGTGAGGTCCCCTCTGGATGATCAGGTCTCCTGGAAGTCCCTCGGCGTCTCCTCCTGATGGGTGCAGAGAAGGGGAGAGGTGCAAAGCACATGTGTGCTTCCTCCTCTCCCCCGTTCTGCCTCAGCCTACTGCCGGCATCTCTTGCTTCCATAGGCAGCGACGACCCGAGCAGGCAGAGAGCAGTGATCGGCTACGATCCCAGCAGGTATGCTCCAGGATTGGGGAGTAGCGGGGGGGCAGGGTCCGCTCCAGGCAGGAATGGACCCAGCTCCAAATATTGGTGGAGCCTGGGCACCATGCGGGCCTATACAGCTCGCCGCCTATGGCTGGGGAAGACACCTCTGGTGAGTATACAGTTGCAACCACACTATAGAGGTTACATGCTCTTATTGTTTATGTTTAATATGAGAAAAAAGTGAGGTGCAGTGAGTATCTGCTTCCCAGTAGCCACCCCAGCTATACAGAGGGTGTCCCTTAGAAAAGACTGTTTATGTGCACAGTAATATGGCAGAATTGCAATATACAATTGCACAGAATGGCAATATACAAAAACCTGTAGGAGAACACTTAAACCTCGCAGTTTTAAAGGTCACCATCTTGCAGCAAAAGAACTTCAAGACCAGACTGCAAAGAGAAACTGCAGAGCTGCAATTCATTTGCAAATTTGATACCATCAATCAAGGACTGAACGAAGACTATGAGTGGTTAGCTAACTACAAAAGCAGCTTCTCTTCTCTCGGTGTTCACACCTCCAGACCAGCTGCTAGAGGAGGACCTCATCCTCCCTGATTAGAGATAACAAGCCGTTTCAGCCTGATTGGATTAACCTTGAAATCTCTAACCTGGCCTTGCCTTGCCTCTTATTTAATCCTGCCCTTGGATACTTCCACTGCATGCATTCGACAAAGTGGGTATTAGCCCACAAAAGCTTATGCTCATACTTTAGTTAGTCTTTAAGGTGCCACAAGACTCTTTGTCACTATGTGCACAGTGATTGCTCAGGATTCCTTCATGGAAATATCCAGGAAACTTTCATGGAGATATTCTGCAACCCTTGCAGAAGGTTTCTGGGGACTGCTGCCTTATTTCTTCCACCATGGTAGGACACTTTCCCATGCCACTCCAGCATTAACTCTGCTGGTACCATTGTGGTACACAGCATAAGGAGCAGGTTTCTGCCCAGACACTTGCAGCATCAGCTCCCTTGCTGCTTCTGTTACCCTCAAGAGACTCATATCACATAGGGTCGCCTGCCCACCTGTGCTCCCAAAGTGGGTTGCCCACAAGTTGCAGACCAGGGCCCCTTGCTCGTGCAGCTGGGCCACACTCACCATGGCAGGAACAGCAAACAGGTTCATTGAATAGCTAGAGATACTGATTATGTTCTGGCTTGCACTTCACTGTAATAAGGGAAATGATTTTTAAATAGCAACTTTGTCCTGACCTAGACCCAGTGTATGCTCTGACAATGGCTGTGTTGTGCTTTGCATGCCTTACAGTGGAAAGCCTGGCCTTCAGCGTAGCCTCCTGTCCCAAGCCTCAACCCCCTGGCCCCTCCCACATCCAAATTCTGCTGCTGCTGGCGGGGGGAGTTGCAGAGCCAGGTAGGTAGCTTGACAGCCCCACCAACCTCCTGTCCCCCAGCACCAGTGGGGACCCTGGGCCATGTGCCCCAACCCCAGCACCCAGCGACACCCTGCCAGAACCCGCAGCGCCTCTGGGCAGACCCCCCACCCAGATTTAGTCAGAGGAATATAGTAGAAGTCATGGACAGGTCACGGGCCCTGAATTTTTGTTTATTGCCTGTGACCTGTCTGTGACTTTTACTAAAAATACCCATGATTAAAATGTAGCCTTACTCATAATGATTTGCCTCTATAGCTCCCTGCCTGGAATGCTTAGAGTCAGCAACAAGCATGCAGGTCACACCCTGAGTGTCTGTCTCCTAGACCAGTGATTCTCAAACTGGGGGTCACAATACCCCAGGGGGTTGCGGGCCAATCTCAGGGCAGGTTGCGAGCCTCCGACACCGCAGAGAAAACGCCAAATGGAAGGCTTCCACTTTCGGCAGCTTGGCAGTGGACATACTATGCGCGTCAGTGTGCTAAAAAAAGCCATGCGTCAGTGTGCTAAATAAAGCTGCCAAAGTGGTAGCTTCCGGTTTCGGCGGACACAGAGACTGGAATGGTACGTCCACCGAAATGCTGCCGAAATCGTGAGGTTTAAATTCGGCAGCATTTTGGCAGACATACCTGTGTTGCGGGAGCATGCAGGGTAGAAAAAAAGGGTCATTACACCGGTAAGTTTGAGAACCACCGTGCTAGACGGACTTGGTTCAGCAACTTTGACCCCAGCAGCCTGTCTACAGCCCTACACCCCCTCTCTGGCTTCCACCAGCCTTGGTTACAATCAGCAGGGTGACTCCTGAAATCAAATCCTGAATTTCCCCAAAACACTGTGCTCTGCAATGTCCAGCCCCCTTGTGGACGGTTCAAAAAAATAATAAGGTTAATTTGTTCCTCTAAAGACACAAAAACCCACCAGCTTGCCACATTTACTGGAGTTTAATTCAAACACAGCACTGGGGTTTAGATTAATCGTAAAACAATTGTATTGATAATAGGACGTAGGTTAAGTGATGCCAAGTAAAAGGAATAAAGTCTGAAAGGACATAAAAGTGAAAATACACATGTAAAAGTCTAAAACTTAATCTAGGAAAATTATGCAGGCTTGGTTCAAGATGGGTTCTCACCTATACTCAGTTTCCTCAGACTTCAAGCCCCCCTCCCCGCTTCCCCTTGGTTAAATGACATATCTTTCTCCGCTTGCAAAAGCTCTGGCCTCTTGTGTCTGTTTAGTGATGGATACGAAAGGTGACTTCTGTCTTTGCTTATATCTCTCAATGTTAAAGTGACAAAGAGTCTTGTAGAACCTTATAGACTAACAGATATATGTAAGGTGCCATAAGGTGCTACAAGACTCTTTGTCGCTTTTGCAGATCCAAACTAACACGGCTACCCCTCTGATACTTTCAAAGTTAAAAGACATTGCTTCAGGGGGCAGGATGACCTCATGCTGCTCTTCCCTTCCTGAGGGCTTCCCATTCCCCTGCTGATTTCTATGTAAATGGAGCTTCCATTGTTTCTGGTCACACCTTGCTTAATTTCATTGGAGACAGGAGAGAAGATACTTTCTCTCCTGTCTGGAGGGGAACCTCTTTGTGCCTTCATTTGAACACAGGCTGTAAAACATAATACTATAAGTACCCATAATTCCTTACACAGTTGTCATACATATATTTTACGGTGATATGAATCACTACTGTGTCATAGGCTTTCATAAAAGACCTCATTTTATATACTTTTATAATACAATAATATTGTATATAATCAGTTAGTTCAATTGTTTCTTACTTGAGGTTCAGCCCCTCTTTATAGACCCATAAACCTTTGAAATGGATTCTTCTGAGGGTTACTTCTCAAAGGAAAGTTTATTCACGCTGTGAAGAAGGTGACATGGAGTTACGTGGTGAAGGAAACTCCCCTGCTCTTTCTTTCCCCACTTGTGTTTGCTGAAAAGCAAATTGTTCTGTTTCTTGCCATCACTGCTGCTTTGATGGTCCTGTTTACAATTTATATGTAAACTGAGATAAACACACATTCCTTTGTTTAGGATAGACCTGTTAAATAACTCCCCTTCACATACCTGGGTTACACACACTTTAGTCATAATTCCAGCATATATTCACAACTCTTAATACACATCATATGCATATATCACACAAGAATATTAATCATCAGTGATTATCATAATTAATGATCAATTAGTGTTGATGAATATTAAGGAATATAAATGATCATCAGTTTTCAAATAATACCTCACAAGCATATTTTGTACAACAATTGTTACAATAGTTTATAAGATATCAATATAGTCCCTTTGTAAACTTATCAAGCTCAGTTTTAAAACAAGTTCATTTTTTTTGCCCCACTACTCCCTTGGGAGTCTGTTCCAGAACTTCACTCCTCTAATGGTTAGAAATCACCTAATTTCAAGCCTCAACTTATTAATGGCCAGTTTAGATTCATTTGTTCTTGTGCTAGCATTGGCCTTTAAGTTAAATAACTCCTCTCCCACCCTGGTGTTTATTCTTCTGGTGTATTTATACAGTACAATCCTATCTCCTCTCAGTCTTCCTTTTGTTAGGCTAAACAAGCCAAACTCCTGAAGTCTCCTCTCATAAGGTCAGTTCTCCATTCCTCAGATCATCCTAGTTGCCATTCTCTGCACCTGTTCCAGTCTGAATTCATCTTTGTTAAACACTAGAGACCAGAATTGCTCACAATTTTCCAGGTGAGGTCTCACCAGTACCTTGTAATAACACTTCTCTACCTTTACTGGAAATACCTTGCCTGATGTATTCAAGGACTGCATTAGCCTTTTTCACAGTGTCATCACATTGGCAGCTCGTAGTCATCCCGTGATAGACTTATACATCCAGGCCTTTCTCTTCATCTGTTGCTTCCAACTGACAGGAAAGAGTCCCAAGGAGGGCAACAAAAATGATTAGGGGCCTGGAGCACATGACTTATGAGGAGACGCTGAGGGAACTGGGATTGTTTAGTCTACAGAAGAGAAGAATGAGGGGAGATTTGATAGCTGCTTTCAACTACGTGAAAGGGGGTTCCAAAGAGGATGGATCTACTGTTCTCATTGGTACCAGATGACAGAACAAGGAGTAATGGTCTCAAGTTTCAGTGGGGGAGATTTAGGTTGGATATTAGGAAAAACTTTTTCACTAGGAGGATGGGTGAAGCACTAGAATGGGTTACCTAGGGTGGTGGTGGAATCTCCTTCCTTAAAGATTTTTAAAGTCAGGCTTGACAAAGCCCTGGCTGGGATGATTTAGTTGGGGTTGGTCCTGCTTTGAGCAGTGGGTTGGTCTAGATGACCTCCTGAGGTCCCTTCCAACCCTGATATTCTGTGATTCTATGATATGTCCCCAGCTTATAGCAAAAACATTTGTCCTTAGTCCTTAAGTGCAGGACTTTGCACTATTAAATTTTCTTCCATTTCAATCACTCCAGTTTTCAATATAAGTTTTCGTGGGCTATAGCCCACTTCATCAGATGCATAGAATGGAACCAACAGAAGTAAGATGCATTTATATACACAGAAAGAAAAAAAAAGTTGTAAATTACCATACCAATTCTAAGAGGCTGTTTAATTTGGATGGGCCAGTATCAGCAAGAGAAAAAAAAGCTATTGTAGTGAAAATTTAGTGGATCTATCTGTCTAACAGTTGATAAGAATCTGTAAAAGAGACTTAACTAGGAAAATGCATTCAATTAGTATAATGACACAGCCACTCAACGTCCCTGTTTAACCCTTGGTTGACAGTGTCCAATTTGCAAATTAATTCCAGTTCATCAGCTTCTCGTCGGAGTCTGTTTTGGAAATTTTTCTGTTTTAAAATTGACACCTTCAAGTCTTTAATAGAATGTCCAGGAAGATTGAAGTGTTCTCCTCCTGATTTATGAATGTTATGATTCCTGATGCCAGATTTGTGTCCATTTATTCTTTTGCATGGAGACTGTCCAGTTTGGCCAATGTACATCGCAGAGGGGCATTGCTGGCACATGATGGCATATATCACACTGGAAATATATGCAGGTGAATGAGTCTCTGATGGTGTGGCTGATGTGATTAGGTCCTATGATGGTGTCCGTTGAATGGATATCTGGACAAAGTTGGCATCGGGCTTTGTTACAAGGATAGGTTCCTGGGTTAGTGTGTTTGTTGTGTGGTGTGTGGTTGCCGGTGAGTATTTGTTTCAGGTTGGGAGGCTGTCTGTAAGGGAGGACTGATCTGTCTCCCAAGATCTGTGAGAGTGAGGGATCATCTTTCAGGACAGGTTGTAGGTCTTTGATGATGCGTTGGAGGGGTTTAAGTTGGGGGCTGAAGGTAATGGCTAATGGTGTTCTGTTTTTTTCTTTGTTGGGCCTGTCCTGTAGTAGGTGGCTTCTGAGTACTCATCTGGCTCTATCAATCTGTTTTTTTACACTTCCCCAGCTGGGTATTGTAGTTTTAAGAATGCTTGGTAGAGATCTTGTAGGTGTTTGTCTCTGTCTGAGGGATTGGAGCAAATGTGGTTGTATCTTAGAGCTTGGCTGTAGACAATGGATCGAGTGGTGTGTCCTGGATGGAGGCTGGAGGCATGTAGGTAAGTATAGCGGTCAGTAGGCCCACTAACGTGATACAGTTCTGTGGGGACCTTGAATCTTTCTTTCGATGTCTCAGACTCAAGGAATATTTCCAACATGCCTCTGAACAACGTACTAACCCACAGCAACCTTCCTACCAGCACTGCAAAAAGACTGATTCTGCATGGACTCCAACAGAAGGTCAAAACAGCAGACTAGACTTCTACATAAATTGCTTCCGCCACCATGCACAGGCTGAAATTGTTCAAAAGCAGCATCACTTGCCCCATAATCTCAGCCATGCTGAATACAACGCCATCCACAGCCTCAGGAACAACTCTGACATTATAATCAAAAAGGCTGACAAAGGAGGTGCTGTTGTCATCATGAATAAGTTGGAATATGAACAAGAGGCTGCTAGACAGCTCTCTAACTCCACATTTTACAAACCTGGTGGTTGAACTTTGTGAGTTTGTCCTCACCCACAACTATTTCACATCTGGAGACAATATATACCTTCAAGTCAGCGGAACTGCTATGGGTACCAACATGGCCCCATGGTACGCCAACATTTTTATGGCAGACTTAGAAAAACGCTTCTTTAACTCTCGTCCCCTAATGCCCCTACTCTACTGGTGCTACATTGATGACATCATCTGGACCCATGGGAAAGAAGCTCTTGAGGAATTCCACCATGATTTCAACAATTTCCATCCCACCATCAACCTCAGCCTGCACCAATCCACACAAGCGGTCCATTTTCTTTTCACAACTGTGCTAATAAATGATGGTCACATACACACCACCCTATACCGGAAACCTACTGACCGCTATACTTACCTACATGCCTCCAGATTCCATCCAGGACACACCACTCGATCCATTGTCTACAGCCAAGCTCTAAGATACAACCACATTTGCTCCAATCCCTCAGACAGAGACAAACACCTACAAGATCTCTACCAAGCATTCTTAAAACTACAATAGCCAGCTGGGGAAGTGTAAAAAAACAGATTGACAGAGCCAGACGAGTACTCAGAAGCCACCTACTACAGGACAGGCCCAACAAAGAAAAAAACAGAACACCATTAGCCATTACCTTCAGCCCCCAACTTAAACCCCTCCAACGCATCATCAAAGACCTACAACCTGTCCTGAAAGATGATCCCTCACTCTCACAGATCTTGGGAGACAGACCAGTCCTCCCTTACAGACAGCCCCTCAACCTGAAACAAATACTCACCGGCAACCACACACCACACAACAAACACACTAACCCAGGAACCTATCCTTGTAACAAAGCCCGATGCCAGCTTTGTCCAGATATCCATTCAACGGACACCATCATAGGACCTAATCACATCAGCCACACCATCAGAGACTCATTCACCTGCATATATTTCCAGTGTGATATATGCCATCATGTGCCAGCAATGCCCCTCTGCGATGTACATTGGCCAAAGTGGACAGTCTCCATGCAAAAGAATAAATGGACACAAATCTGGCATCAGGAATCATAACATTCATAAACCAGGAGGAGAACACTTCAATCTTCCTGGACATTCTATTAAAGACTTGAAGGTGTCAATTTTAAAACAGAAAAACTTCCAAAACAGACTCCAACGAGAAGCTGATGAACTGGAATTAATTTGCAAATTGGACACTGTCAACCAAGGGTTAAACAGGGACGTTGAGTGGCTGTGTCATTATACCAATTGAATGCATTTTCCTAGTTAAGTCTCTTTTACAGATTCTTATCAACTGTTAGACAGATAGATCCACTAAATTTTCATTACAATAGCTTTTTTTCTCTTGCTGATACTGGCCCATCCAAATTAAACAGCCTCTTAGAATTGGTATGGTAATTTACAACTTTTTTTTTCTTTCTGTGTATATAAATGCATCTTACTTCTGTTGGTTCCATTCTATGCATCTGATGAAGTGGGCTACAGCCCACGAAAGCTTATGCCGAAATAAACTGGTTAGTCTCTAAGATGCTACAGTTATTCCTCGCTTTCTTTACGGATACAGACTAACACGGCTGCTATTCTTAATCCACTTTTCAAGATCATCCAAATCTTCTTGTGTGTTGTTCTGGTCCTTCTCTCTCTATTGGCAGTACCTCCCAAATTTGTGTAATCATCAGATTTTACTAACGCACACCCATGTTTGAGTGCCAAGGTCATTAATGAAAATGTTAAATAAGATTTGTCCCAAGACTAATACTTTAGGAACTTCACTAGTAACCTTCCTCCAGCCTGCTAGTTCACTGTTCAGCATCGACTGTTGTAGTCTCCCCTTTAACTAGTTCCTTACCCATCCTTCAATTCTCATAGACTCATAGAATCATAGAACCATAGGGTCATAGAACCACAAGTGCTATCTAGTCTAGCCCCCTGTCAAGAAGCAAGACTTATCTCTAAATCATCCCAGACAGATGGCTGTCCAGCCTCCTTTTGAAAACCTCCAGTGAAGGAGCTTCCATGACTTCCCTCAGCAGTTTGTTCCATTGTCCTTCTGTTCTTACGGTTAGGAAGTTTTTCCTGAGATTTACTCTAAATCTGTTATGCTGTAATTTGAACCTGTTGCCTTTTGTCCTGCCCTTGGTAGCAAGAGAGAACAATTTTCTCCATCTTTTTATGGCAGCTTTTCAAGTATTTGACAACTGCTATCATATTCCCCCTTAGTCTTCTCTTTTCCAAACTAAATATACCCAGTTCCTTCAGCCTTTTGCTCATATGGCTGCATTTGATCATCTTTGTCGCTCTCCTCTGGATCCTTTCAAGTTTCTCTACATCCTTTCTATACAGCGGTGGCCAAAATTGAACACAGTACTCCAGCTGAGGCCTAACTAGTGCTAAATAGAGCAGTGCTATCGCCTCCCCTGACTTGCATGCTATGCCTCTGATAAGCTAAACCAAAATTGCATTTATTTATTTTTTGCAACAGCATCACAGTATTGACTCATTAATCCCCATTTTCTCCAATTTAACTAATAATTTCCCATCTAGAACTATATCAAATGCTTTACTGCAGTGGTCATCAACCCATCAGTCGCGATCATCTGGTCAGTTGCCAATCAATTGCGATCTCTGGGCCGCTAAAAGTCTGGCGGCGCAGCCTGCTATGTGCCCATGGAAGCAAGTGGCTGCTGGCATGTCTCTGCGGCCCCGGGGGGTAGGGAGGAAGGCGGCTCCCTGTGCTGCCTCCCACCCCTGCACCATTCCCATTGGGAGCTGCAAGGGCAGTGTTTGCAGGTGCAGGCAGTGCATGGAGTCCCACTTCCCCGTGGGAGCTGCAGAGATGTGCAGCAGCCAGCCACTTCTGGGAGCAGCATTGGGCCATGGCAGGCAGACAGCCTGCCTGAGCCCCGCTGACCAAGAACCCGCCTGTGATAAGCACCTATCAGCCAGAGCCTGCACCTCGCACCCCCTCCTGCACCAACCCACTGTCCCAGCCTGGAGCCACCTCCCGCACCCAATCTCCCTCCCAGAGGCTACACCTTTCACCCACTCCTGCATCCCATTCCCCTGTACCAGTCCAGATTCCCTTCCTGCACCAGATTCCCTCCCAGAGCCCACACCCCTTGTCCTCTCCTGCACCGCAACACACTGTCCCAGCCTGGAACCCCTTCCTGCACTCCAGCTCCCTCCCAGAGCTTGCACCTCTCACTCCTGCACCCCAATCGCCTGCCCCAGGCTCATCCAATGCACAGCTGTGACAAATTGGGGATTTTCTCTTGTTATGTTGTATGTGAGCCTTTGTGAGTTTTACTGTTTTGCATGAATGCGGTGTGTGCCTCAGTTTCCCTGTGTATTGCACCAATGATAAGCAGTGGGAATAAGCATGTATGACTTTTGTGGGGGTTGCTCCAGCTGCCTGCACCGATGCTATGGTTGCCCCTTAATAACCTGAGACCCAGGAGGGAGATGTGACCAGGTGACTCTTGGCCCGGAAAGCAAGACAAAGGCCGGAAGAGGAGCAACGGGCAGGGCAGGAGCCAGGCAGCTGGAAACAAGTCAGTCTCGTCTGGCTTGGGGCCCAAGGGGAGGCCCAGAGCCCTGGCTCTGGGCTCCCCTCCGCCCAAGATGGGCTTGGCTGAAAGTCACTGATTTCTGTGCTAACAAGTTCTGTCCTACGCTGTGTTCCTGTTGACTAATAAGCCTGCTGTTTTATTGGCTGGCTGAGAATCACGTCTGACTGCAGAACTGGGGTGCAGGGCCCTCCAGCTTCCCCTGCGTGGACTCACTGCAGGAAGCACACGGTGTGGAAGAGGATGCTGAATGCTCTGAGGTCAGACCCAGAAAGGTTGAAGCTGTGTAAGCTTCTTGCCCTGGAGACAGTATGCTCAGAGAGAGAAGGCATGTTCCCCTAGAGTCCTGACTGGCTTCGTAGGGAGTAATTCCAGAGCATTACCCTGGTGATTCCGTGAAAACACCCCACAATTAAGAATGTTACACTGATTTGTAACAATCCTTGAAGGATTTAGGATCTATAAACCACAAATGACACTAATAAAAAGTAAAACTCATGAAATGTCCAGTGGATTCTATGAGATTAGGTGCAGTGACCATAAGACCCCAGCACCCAAACTCCCTCCCAGAGCTTGCACTCCTCACTCCTGCTCCCCAGCTCCCTGCCCCAGCCCAGTGAAAGTGAGTAAGGGTGGAAGAGAATGAGCGACAGAGGGAGGGGGGAATGGAGTGAGTGGGACGGAGCCTCAGGGAAGGGATGCCTACTATTGAGCCACGCCTAGATTATTTTTAATCTCCACCACTATCCTTCTTGTTTAGAAGTCCCACTTCTTCTTTCGTTTTATTTTTATTTATATAGCTAAAGAACTGTTTACTAACTGATTTTAGTGTACTTTGTAAGGTCCAACTGTGATTGGCTTTTGTCAGTTCTCACCTTTTCCTTACACATTTTGACCTCCATATCTCTATCCATATCCAAATTGAATCCTGGGGGGTCTATTACTGTCACCAACTACTATCCCAACAGATTCCATTTTATCCATTCCATCACTTCTAACTTCTTTACAATCTACCTCATCATTAATATACAGTGCTACTCCACCACCTTTATGTTTAATATACTACATACTCCTTAATACCTGTATTTCAGTCACGACTACTATTCCCTCATGTTTCTGTTATCCTTATAATATCTGGTTTCACTTTCCGCACCAGTAGTTTTAGTTCCTCTATTTTGTTACCCAGGCTCCTTGCATTGGTGTTCAGACATCTTAGTTGTTTCTGCTTGGCTTTGCCCAGATTCCTCACCCAATTAGGTACAGCCATTTTATTGTCAGTATTACATACCTGACTGTTACTGTCAGTGGCAATTGCATCTTTATTCCTAGATATATGGGTTTACATTTGGCCATGTTGAAATGCATATTTGTGCCCAGTTTACCAAGCAATCCAGATTGCTCTATATCAGTGTCCTGTCCTCTGCATTATGTACTACTCATTCAAACTTCGTGTCATCTGCAAACTTTATCAATAATTTTATGTTTTTTTCTTAGTGATTGATAAAAATGTTAAACACCGTGAAGCCAAAAACTGATCCCTGAAGGCCCCTTCTTGATACACACCCTCTCAATGATGTTTCTGTTTATAATTATATTCTGAGACTTATCAGTTAGACAGTTTTTAATCTATGACCAGATTATGGGTTTGTGCTCTCACTGTAGGTTTGTTGTGGGGACTTAATCTTGCATGCAAGTCATTGACTGTTCCTTTCAATGACACTAAAAGTCTAACAATACCACCAAGGATGCCAATAAAAATGTTAGATCTCTGTGTGCTGTAGTAACTTCTGCCTCCCTAAACGGTAGAAGAGTTTACCACCCCAAGGCAAGAGGATGGGAATTTTTTGCCACCCCAAGCAAACAAAACAAACAAACACAAAAAAAGTGGCGCAGCTGGAGAGTGCTGCCCCACGGACATGCTTCCTATACTGGTCCCTGGAGCCGGCCCTGAATAGATGGGTAGTTTACAGGATTTGGGTAGTATCCCATTAAACAGTTTGTGAGCCCTCTAGTGGTGCTCACTGTGTTCTCTGTGTTAGAAATCACCAGAAATCAGTCAGAGCAGCAGTGTGAGTATCTAGCTAGGGCAGCATGTTGTGTGTGTATTTAGTAAACACAATAATTTGGGACCCAGTGCTGCCTGTGTGGTTTCTTGTGTAAAGAACAAAAGACACACCATTATGTCTAAGAGGGGAACCTCCCAGCACATGCTTTTTTGTCTGTGTTCATCATCCTTCAGACATTGCAGGCAGAATAAGGATTAGCCTCTGGGAGCAATGATGGAAATTTTGGACAACTGAAGGAGCTGGTGTCTGACTCATAACTTCCTGTATCCCATCCCATTCTTCCCTTCCCTAGAAATGGACCTGGTTTAGGTGGTAGAAAGTCAGGTACATAAAGGAAATTTCCAGAGAAAATTGTGGGATCTTTACAAGTCATCACATTGCACAAAATCAAATTTTGTAAACTTTCCAACTCCTCCCTTCCCCTCTCTTGATGGTTCAACAAGCTCCACTCTATAATGGCCCATAATGTCTATGAACCCCCCTTGAATTTGCCCTCCATATCCCCCAGCTGACCTAGCAGTCTCCAAAATCTGCTCTGTTTAGTGGATTATGAGCCACATGAAATAGTATTTTAGCATCATGAGATGCCACAAATGTTGAGCCCTAGTATTTCTTGTGGCAAGGGGTGAGGTTGATCATTCCCCAAACATTGATAGCAAACCATGTCTTCTTTCCATACTAGCACAGGTAAGCTGCAGGTCACTGAAAACCTCCCCTGCTTCTCAGTCTGTCTCCCTTATAGTTCCCTTTGATTCTATCTCACATACAAAACTGGTCATAACAGGCTACATACAAAATAGGTTAAATTCACATGAGGCCAGACTGGAAGAGTCTGTTAAAGGCAGGTAACAGTTGTGATATGCCTGTCATCAGGAGAAGGCTGCTGTGCCCAGACAACTCATTTTTCCCTTGAGCTTCTTGTCTCTTAAACTCAGAATATTAAGAGCCACAGATTGCCAGGTCTTTCTGTCAGACATGATACTGGGGTTTCCATTGCAGGTGCACCTCTTTTTGGGGTCCTTTAAAACACTGCATCTGGGATTTCACCTTGTCAATACTAATGAGAAAGATTTCCTCCCAGAGCCCAGCTCAGGATCACACTCCGAACTATATTGCATAACATTTGTTTTTCTTTTCTGAGACTTTGAGATGGTAAGAATCCCTCCTGCCCTGAGTGGGCTCAGTTGCACAGATGGGCCTGTTCAGCAAGACAGTGGAGTGACTCCAAATGTACAGAGGTGTAAGTGAGAGCAGAATCTTGCCCACCGTATCTGGCAGGGACATTTTACTGTTTCACATATATTCAAAGTTCAGCACAATCCCAAGCAGTGCTTGGTGTTTTCACATGCTTAGAAACTTTAGCTTTTGCCCTTCCTCCACACAAGAGAAATAGGAGAGGAGCCCAGGACCTACCTACAGTGGGGAAAAAACACCTACCATGTTCACAGTTATTTCACTGCAGGCAGAAACACAGTCATAAATGCAGAAGATCCAGCAACCAACAGGATAATAGGCAGGCTACTCACCCTGATTTAGTCCTTGCATCCAGAGGAATTAAAGCCCTTGAAGATGAGGCCTCATTGTTCAAGCTGTTTCTTAAGGGAGGCAGTTGCTTTCTTTATATCACAAGATTCACTGAGGTTCAGTAAGGGAGAGAGAGAGAGAGGAAGGCAGAAGGGGAGGGACTGAGAGAAGGGCCCAGAGGCCGTATAAAATGACAATGGAAGGAAATGCTTTATCAAACCTAGAAAGCCTGGCCAACCGGGCCCTGGGAACACAGGGAAAAAAAGGCTTGAAGAAGAAAAGTTAGCTATGTCGTTCTGGGTGCCTCTCTTGGCCCACATAGCTCCGTTCCCCACCAACCCCTCATAACACAGGCACGATGCAAGATGATGAAAACTGTCAAATGCAAAGCTCTTTTTTGATTAAGCAAAGTAAAGTTCTGGCATTTAAAAAACAAAAAGGAATTGGAATCCAAAGTGCTCCCCTCCTCCCCCGACTCCAGCCTTCCAAGTTTCTATGAGTCAAATGTTAGCAATGTGTTACCGAAATGTTACTAATCTGGTATGCAGCATCTGAGAGGGTTTAGCTAATAAAATTTGTGTTTGTGGGCTAGAGGAAAGTTGTCATTAGAGAGCATTTTCTCTCTCTTTTTTTTTTCTTTTTGAAGTGGGGGAGGGAAGAGTCTAATATCTTCTTTGGGTAGGGTTAACTAACATGTAAAGCTGACATTATACTGATTTGGTATTAACCCACCATTCTCTGCATGAAACACAAGGGGAGGCACAAAATGTTTTATTATTATTAAGACATTATTAATAAGAGTTATTATCATTATATTACAGATGGAGGAAACTGAGGCCCAGAGAGATTAAGTGACTTCCCCAAGATGACACAGGAAATCCAGAGCTCAGCCAGGTTGGAACCCAGAGCTTGTGAGACCCAGGCCTTCATAGTGATCGAGAAACTAGATAAGAGTCAATAGCATGCCCTTGTTGCCAAGAAGGCTAAAGGTATATTGGGCTGCATTAGTAGGAGTGTTGCCAGCAGATGAGAGAAGTGATTATTTCCGTCTATTCGGCACTGGTGAGGCCATATCTAGAGTACTGATTCCCATTTTGGGCCTCCCACTACAGAAAGGATGTGGACAAATTGGAGCCAGTCCAGTGGAGGACAATGAAAATAATTAGGGGGCTGGAACACATGACTTAGGAGGAGAGGCTGAGGGAACTGGGCTTATTTAGTCTGAAGAAGAGAAGCGTGAGGGGGGATTTGATAGAAGCCTTCAACTATCAGAGAGGGGGTTCCAAAGAGGATGGAGCTAGGCTCTTTTCAGTGGTGGCAGATGACAGAACAAGGAACAATGGTCTCAAGTTGCAGTGCAGGAGGTCTAGGTTGGATATTAGGAAAAACTACTGTGATGGGTTGGATCACAGAAATCCCCTTGGGACTGCCACCTGATGTGCTGAGACTACCTCTAAGCCTGTTTTCCCCGGCAGCTTGAGACTTCAGTACCTTGCCTGGTTGTGCCAGACGCACTAGCCTGCTATAGATATAGACCCAGGTCTGTATCACGTCCCCTCAAAGCTGCAGGCTAACAGAAAACAGCTTAAGACGTGCTCCTATCTCCAACACCTCATTCTCAATGGGATCCAAACCCCAAATAAATCCATTTTACTCTGTATAAAGCTTATACAGGGTAAACTCATAAGTTGTTCACCCTCTATAACACTGATCAAAAAATATGCACAGCTGTTTGCTCTCCCCCAGGTATTAATACTTGCTCTGGGTTAATTAATAAGTAAAAAGTTATTTTATTAAACATAAAAAGTGGGATTTAAGTGGTTCAAAGTAATAACAGAACAAAGTAAAATTACCAATAAAACAAAAACACACAAGTCTAAGCCTAATACAGTAGAAAACCAAATGCAGGTAAATCTCACTCTCAGAGGTGGTCCAATAAGCTTCTTTGACAGACTAGACTCCTTCTTAGTCTGGGCCCAGCAATCACTCACACCCCTGTAGTTACTGTCGTTGCTCCAGTTTCTTTCAAGCATCCCTTTGGGGTGGAGAGGCTAGCTCTTGAGCCAATGAAGACAAAATGGAGGGGTTTCCCAGGACCTTATACAGTCTTTCTCCTGTGCAGAATCAGAGCTACAAGATGGAGTTTTGGAATCACATGGGCAAGTCACATGACCATTCATGACTCAGTTCTTTACAGGCCGATGCCATTCATGTTAGTTTGAACGTTCCCGGTAAAGCTCAGCTGTGGATTGGCATCTTTCAATGTTCATTGTTAGTTAAGTACTCCCAATTAATTGAATAACCCCTTCACGCTGTGTTGACCAAATCTGTCTTATGTGCTTCCTACAGCAAACACTTTAAATACAAACACAGAGGCAACGCTCATAACTTCAGATATAAAAATGATACATGCATACAAATAGGATGAATACATTCAATAGAACATAACCTTTGCAAAGACATGTTACATGGCATATGTAGCATAAAATATATTCCAGTTGTCATATTTACATTCATAAGCATATTTCTACAAAACATTATGGGGTGCAACATCCCAACTATTTCACTAGGAAGGTGGTGAAGCACTGGAATGGGTTCCCTAGGGAGGTGATGGAATCTCCATCCTTAGATGTTTTTAAGGCCCAGATGGACAAAGCCCTGGCTGGAATGATTTAGTCGGGGGGTTGGTCCTGCTCCTGAGGTCTCTTCCAACCCAAATCTTGTAAAGCCAGAAAGGGCAATTGTGATCATCTAGCCTAACCTCCTGTATAACACAGGCCAGAAAATCTTGCCCATTTACCCCTTTATTGAGCCTGGTAAATTGTGTTTGCTAAAGAATATCTAACAGAAAGGCATCCAGACTGGCTATAAAGCCATCAGGGGATGGAATATCCACAGCTTTCCTGAGTACGTAGTTCCAATGGTTAATTACTCCTACTGTTAAAAAAATTGTGCCTTGCGTCTAATTTGAATTCGTCTGGGTTTAACTTCCAGACATTGAATCTTGTTCTGCCTTTCTCCAGTAAAGTAAAGAGCTTTATAATATCCAGTATTTTCTTCTCATAAACTTATTTACACATTGTCATCAAGTTACCCTTAGATCTTTTTACTAAGCTAAACAAATTGAGCTCCTTAAGTCTCTCACTGCAAGGCATTTACACACTTACAATACACATTACAGGATGGCACTAACAAAATTTTAACCCTATCAAAGGAGGAGAAGTAGTGTTTTTGGTGGTGGCCAGGATGTTGGACCATACTGCAGTGGTCATAACTCTTGGTGTTGCTGTGGATTATCATAGCAGCTGGTGGATTGTTAATTGTATTTGTGTTATGTTGCATATGACCACAATCAAGGGGGGCACAACCCCCTACGGAACAGCCACTTGTTATAACCTATAAGTAATGTAGTTAGCCCTCCCACTTTGCCACAGTGTACTAGACAACCTGGGCCCAATATAATGGGAATCTGGAACACTAATTGAAATACATGTGGTATGCCCATACAAGAGAAGGTGTAGGGCATTATACTACACAAGGGGCAGTGGGACAAATGGAATAGTGACACCTTCTGCCTTGATGCCTGGCCCTATCAGGAAATGTGTTGCCATATGTCCTATGCTTTTCCAAGAATACCTGTGCAAGAGGATCCCAAAAGAAAAAGAAAAGAAGGGGAAAAAAAGGGTGGAGTGTTAGGATATACATATTCAGGCCTGTCTGTAAAGGCCTATACGTCAAGAATTTCAGTATATGTTTATCATTTAGTTAGTTAGATAGATATAAAAGAAAGAATCTGTATAAAAGAAAGAATTTGTGTAAAGCCCTTCTCTCACTGTGACAGTCTGAGGCCCTGTTCTTAGGCCAATGCCTTTGACTAAGCAGCAGAGGCAGCCATAAACTGGGAAGCATTTGGTTACGTCCTCACATTCTGAACCAGCCATATTGAAATAAAGCAATCTGGGGCTGTTAGAATGGTGATCTGATCTATCACCTCCAGAGAAAGGGAAGAGCCTAGAAGATGTAAAAGGAAATTTGGTTTGATAGGTTTCTATTTGGTAAGAATTCACTTATCAATAGACACAGCTGGGAAACACTCATGTCTTTATAGATGTAGTTGTGAAATTCTCGCTTCTGTATTGTTTTGTCAGTGTAGTTCCCACTTTGCTATTGTTTATTTGCATGGCCTCCATCTTGTTCTATGATTGTTTATGTCTGCTGTATAACTAATTTTGCTGGGTGTAAACTAATTAAGGTAGGGGTATAATTAGTTGATTAATCATGTTACAATATGTTATGATTGGTTAGGTAAATTTCAGTAGAATCATTGGTTAAGATATAGCTAAGAATATTACTATATAAATTAGGGGCAAACACAAAGTAAATTGGGATTGGAAAATAAGGAAAAAGAAACTTGGATTTAAGCTTGCTGGAAGTTCACCGCCATAAATATCAAATTGTTTGCACCTTTGGACTTTGGGTATTGTTGTTCTCTGTTCATGCAAGAAGAACCAAGGAAGTGGGAGAGTGAAGAGGATAAGCTCTCTAACAATTTCCAGCCCTCAAATTACTTTTGTGACTCTTTTCTGCACCCCTTCCAATTTTTCAACAGCCTTTAAAATTGTGGACACCAGAACTGGATACAGTATTCCAGATTTAGTCTCACCAATCTCCTATACAGAACTAAACTCACAACACCACCCCTCCTCTCAGCTCCCATCTGTCTTCAGAGGAAGGATAATAAAATGCCATACTCTGGTATGTCTGCAGCATCACTATGTCTAAACTCTGTTGAACTCCTGTGGCCTCATGTCAGAAACCTAAACATTTATGCATAGAGCTGCTGGCTGAACAACAGAATATACATACCCTGGGAAAGTCTGAGAGTTTGAAATATAGGTTTGCCCCAAAGCAAGACAAAAAGTTGAAATCTTGGAATTTTTCACAAAAAAAGTATTCTGAAATACATCATTTCAACCATAGTGAAATATTTTGTTTCAGCTTTATTGTTTAGGGTAATATAATGTTTTGCCTGATTCTATAATCTTATAAACAATAAAGTCAAAACTAAATATTTTGATCTTAATGAAACATTTTAATAATTTCTCTATGAACATTTTGATGAAATTGATATGTTACTGTGAAACATTTCAATTTAGACAAATCAGTATTTTCTGATGGAAATTACTACATCAGAACATTTTAACCAGTATATTTACATCCATTCATGCATCAAAAATATATGCTTACATGTAAACAGCCTTCTGAGAGACATGTAGAGAAATTGCTTGTTGGTTAAGTTTGGCAGCCCTGATACATTCCCAGAGCTTCTAGTAACAAATAGACATTGATTTAAATGTGAATTAGGCACTTAGGTGCTTTTGAGAATCTCACTAGGGAGCTAACTGCTTCTTTAGTCACCTAAATACCTTTAAAAATCTGGCCCCAAGTGCCTAAATCAGTTTTGACAATAGACCATAGGCTCCTAAATTAGTTACAAGCTTTTGAAATGTTACAAATTCTCTTGAGTCTCATTCAGTTTGCCACACTGCCTTTCAGAAGGAATGTGTTAAATTATATATGAGAGCAGGGGTTCTCAAACTTACTCTGCTTGCGACCCCTTTTTGCTCTGCCGCGACCACTGACACCCCCGAGGACTATGTCCACCGAAATGCCACCGAGCGGAACTGTTCCAGTTTCTGCAGCATTTCGGTGGACACAGCGGCTCTCTCTCTGTCCACCGAAATGCCGCCAAAACCGGAAAACTTCCACTCAGTGGCTTTTTCGCAGACAGTCTCCTGTATTCGGAGCGGCGGCCGAATGCCGAATTTTGGCTGCTGAAATACCGCTGAATGCAAAGGGACTCGTGACCACCTTGGAATCGCCACACGACCCCAGAGGGGGTCGCAATCCCCAGTTCGAGAAATTCTGTATTAGAGAGACAAAGTGGGTAAGGTAATATCTTTTCTTGGAGCAACTTCTGTTGGTGAGAAAGACAAGCTTTTGAGTTTACACCTTATCTCTCTCACCAACTGAAGTTGGTCCAATTAAATATAATAGCTCATCCACCTTGTGTCTCTGATATCTTAGGACCAACAGCACTGCATACAAATTATATATTAGGCAGAGCTGGAAGAGCAAACAGTTTTCCCATCTCAAAATAATTTGGGATTTCAGACAAAATTATCCAAATTGGGAAAAAATATCAAAACATTGAACATTTCTGTCAATAGTCTGTTAATATAGCTTTTAAAAATAATTGTTTTCTTGTTATCTTGTTCTCCCTCCATCTGTCTGTTGTCTCTCTTCTTTTACTTTGATTATTAGCTTTTCAGGGCAAGAGCTGTCTCATTGTTCTTTTTGTAGTGCACTGTGTACAATGGGGCCCTCAACATGGGTTAAGGCCTCTACATGCTACTGGAATACAAAACTAAATAAATAACAATAACAATAATATATCTCTAGGACTTTGTCTAAGGGAGGACCCTGAGATAACTGTAATTGTTAAAATGAGTTTAGATTGCAAAATGTCACATTTAGAAGTGAATTTGGATGTTGTGTTAATATTTATTGCTTTATTGTTTGCAATTTGGTTTTCAAGCTTCCTCAGCAGCTAGGCCAGTCTGCCTCCACAGCTAGAGGAGGAGACTCTGATTCAGCTCCTGGCTTCCCTGGCCTTTATATGACCAGCTGGGTTTGTTTGGGGGGTGGCCCCCATCTGAGGTTGCCTCTCAATCAGCCCAGCTTTTCCCTTGCCCCAGCCATCTCCCAGGGCTGACTTTAACCCCTTTTCTGCAGGAGTGGGGCAGCTGACGCACTACACTGAGCCATTCTTTTTAGGTCACAGATCTGAGGAACTGTCCAGAATGAGGTATCATTAGAGGAGGTTTTGGAACAAATTGATAAATTGAATAGCAATAAGTCATCTGGACCAGATGGTATTCACCCAAGAGTTCTGAATGAACGCAAATGTGAAGTTGCAGAACTACTAACTGTAGTCTAGAATCAGAGAGGTAGCCATGTTAGTCTGGAATTGAAGAAGTGACAAAGAGTCCTGTGGCGCCTTAAAGACTAACTAAAGTATTGAAGCATAAGCTTTCATGGGCTAATACCCATCGACGAAGTGGGTATTTGCCCACGAAAGCTTATGCTTCAATACTTTAATTAGTCTTTAAGGTGCCACAGGACTCTTTGTCATAACTGTAATCTGTAACCTATCATTTAAATCAGCTTCTGTACCAGATAACTGGAGGATAGCTAATGTGATGCCAATTTTAAAAGGGTTCCAGAAGTGATTACAGTAATCACAGGCCTGTAAGTCTGTCTTCAGTACCAGGCAAACTGGCTGAAAGTATAATAAAGAACAATATTGTCAGACATATAGGTGAACATAATTTGTTGAGGAAGAGTCAACATAGTATAGAGAAATCATGCCTCATCAATCTACTAGAATTATTTGAGGGGGGTCAACAAGCATATGGACCAAGGGGATCCAGTGGATATAGTGTACTTAGATTTTCAGAAAGCCTTTGACAAGGTCTGTCACCAAAGCTCTTACACAAAGTAAGCTAGCACAGGATAAGAGGGAAGGATAAGAGGGAATCTCATGGATTGGTAACTGGTTAAAAGATAGGAAACAAAGGGTAGGTATAAATGGTCAGTTTTCCAAATAGAGAGAGGTGAATAGTGGTGTCCCCTAGTGGTCTGTTCTGGGACCAGTCCTATTCAACATATTCATAAATGATCTGGAAAAACGGGTGAACAGTGAGGTGGCAAAATTTGCAGATGATACAAAATTACTAAAGACAGTTAAGAACCGGGCACACTATGAAGAGCTACAAAAGGATCTCTCAAAACTGGATGACTGGGCAACAAACTGGCAGATTAAATTTAATGTTGATAAATGCAAAGTAATGCAAATTGGAAAATATAATCCCAACTATACATATAAAATGATGGGGTCTAAATTAGCTGTTCTGGCTTAAGAAAGAGTCCTTGGAATCATTGTGGATAGTTCTCTGAAAACATCCACTCAGTGTGCAGCAGCAGTCAAAAAAGCAAACAGAATGCTGGGAATAATTAAGAAAGAGATAAATAATAGGACAGAAAATATCAGGATGTCTCTATAAATTCCTGGTATGCCCACATCTTGAATACTGTGTGCAGATGTGGTCACCCCATTAAAAAAATATATATATTGAAATTGGAAAGGTTCAGAAAAAGGCAACAAAAATGATTAGGGGTATGGAAAAGCTTCCTTATGAGGAGAGATTAATAAGACTGGGACTTTTCAGCTTTGAAAAGAGATGGCTAAGCGGAGATATGACTCGGGTTTAGAAAATCATAACTGGTGTAGAGAAAACAGATAAGGAAGTGTTGTTTACTACTTCTCATAACACAAGAACTAGGGGTCCCCAAATGAAATTAATAGGCAGCAGGTTTAAAACAAATAAAAGGAAGTATTTCTTCACACAATGCACAGTCAGCTTGTGGAACTCCTTGCCAGAGGATGTTGTGAAGGCCAAGACCATAACAGTGTTCAAAAAAGAACTAGATAAATTGAGGATAGGTTCATCAATGGCTATTAGCCAAGATGGGTAGGAATGGTGTCCCTAACCTCTGTTTGCCAGAAGCTGGGAATGAGTGACAGGGGATGGATCACTTGATAACTACCTGTTCTGTTAAATCCCTCTGGGGCATCTGGCACTGGCAACTGTCAGAAGACAGGATACTGGATTAGATGGACCTTTGGTCTGACCCGGTAGGGCCATTCTTATGTCCTTATGTTCTTAACCTCTGTGCATGCAACAAGATTAATAGGGGCATGCCTTGTGCAATTTTAGATGGATAGCTGGGCCTACTGCAATGCAACACCTTGTGGTGAATTGGATCTGAACACACGCATTACAAAAAGCAGGCACGATCTAATAATGTACAATGAGGGGATCATACAATGTTAGGAAAATGTGAGCTCACCATAGCTAGCTCGAAAAACAACAGAGTATCAACTAAAGATTGTGATGGTGGATGGTAAACACCACAGATCCCTCTTGGGGAATACAGCCATACAAACCTATGGAGCTGATCTCTGTGCAGCACCAGAATTTTTGTAGTGCCATGCAATAAGCACAAGAAGAAGATCTATGGACAGTGGAGACAATTTTAAAAGCATATGGGGATGTTTTCAAAGGTGATAAGTGCCTTGAAAGAAAGCTGCAACTGGAAGCAGTGTAACCTGTGTACTTACCAGGACAAAAAATTCCAGTGGCGCTACCTAATCAAGCATACAAGAAGTTCAAAATCTTCAGAACAGGGGTGTTTTAGCACCTGCAGAGGCCACTACAACTTAGGTAAGCAACATGGTGGTAATAAGGAAGCCACTAAACCAGGCATTTAAAAGATGCTAGCATCCAATGTTTTCAGAACCAGATTGTTATAGCTGGCAAACTCCAAAAGTCTCAATCCTCTCTCATTGGTCACCGCATTATAGAAAGGGCCACAATAATCTCGCCAATCTGCCTGTGCATCGGTACCCACTTTAGCATTCTTTGTACAATCTGGATATCTTTCTGGTGTACCTTATCAATGATGTCTTGGAGCTGACTATAAAAATCTTCAATTTGCTCATCACCATAGTCTGTTGTAGGGGCATAGACTTGTACCACTGTGATATTGAATGGCACTGCCATTAGACAGATGGTATGATGGGGCAGACCAGCCCCGCACTGGGATAGATGGGGTTAACCACTCCCTCTTGGCAGAGGAAGCCCCGCCCCGGAAGTCCTACTGGCCATGCTCACGCTGCCAGAGCAGTATAAAACTCTGCCAGACTGCTCAGTCTGGGCTGGCTGCTGGAGAGGAAGGACGCTCTGCGGAGGCTCCAGCTCCGGACCAGGTACAACCTTTACCAAGGAGAGCTGAAGAACTGGGAGTGCAGATCAGAGGCTCACGGAGACGGAGACCCCAGCAAGCGGTGGCGGCTGTTGAGGATCCCAGAGACCCTGGAGGTACTAGAGCTACAGAGGACTAGTGGGAAGTGACCCAGGGAAGATAAGGTCAGCGTGTTGCGGTCAGGATCCTCGCTGACCCCGGGAGGACTTTGGCCGCTAGGCCGCACTCATCCATATAAGGTGTAGAAAGGGTGGGGTTGCCTCTCGCTCCAAACCGAAGAGGGGCCAATGAGGTACAAGACCCTCCACAGATGGACATTGGGCAGCATCCTAATACTGAATTCTTGATATCTTTATGCACAAGAAAGCCTCTGCCATTGACATGCTTGTCCTCTCCACTGTAATAGGAGTACATGGCCTTATTCCGTTATTACCTCTCCAAAGTTCTTCCATTTGACCTCAGAGGTGCCAGGTGTATTCTTTCATTTCATATGTGAGTTGTTTCAACCTCCCTATTTGTCGCAATGTCCTTACATTCCATGTGGCTATGATGATAGATCCTTCCACAGATCCTCTTTGTTGGGATTACACCAGTTGTATACTTATCACCTCTGGCCTGGTGGGAGATAGATGGCACAGTTATTATTAACCTGGGCTGTGATCAATCCAATATCAACATCACTGACTTGCTCATCACATGGTGTGTCTTCGGCAAATTTCTAACCTGGAGCCCATCTCTCTCCAGGCAGCCCCTTTTAATCACCTCTTACAACATGCAGGAAGAGCAGTAGGCCTATTCTGTCCCTGGGCCCACAATGTGTTCTTGCAATACATTAGGAGCACATAAAGCATCCAGACGATCAAAATGGAAAACACCTAATGGTCTGCATCACAGCCAGGTCAACTACATCATGGTGCAAACCAGATTTTGGTCTGGGCTTAACAGAGCTAAAACATGGAGTGCTGATATTGGAAGTGATCATGACCTTGTGATACTAAATTGTGAGGAAAAATCGTCAGGCCAAAAATTGTATGGAGGGCCAGTTAGTGGAGGCTGTGCCTCCCTAAACAGCCAGGAATGGCCTGGCCCCTACCATCTGTCTGACCCACCCTGCTTCTCACCCCCTGATGGCCTCCCAGATCTCTGCCCCATCCACACACCCCTGCTCCCTGTCTCCTGACTACCACTGGGCCCCCCACCCCTGATTGCCTCCCACCGCCCCAGCCAACACCCCTCTCCTTTCTGCCTCCCTCTCCAGGACTCCTGCCCACATTCAATCCCTCTGTTCCCCACTCTCTGACCATCCCGACCCCTATCCACACCCCCACTCCCTGCCCACCACCCCAAACTCCCCTATGCTCTAGCCACACACTTCCCATTCCTGCCCCTTTACCACGCTTTACTGGAGCATCAGTGGCTGGGGGCACTACAGCCACGCCATCCAGAGCACCAGGACAGGCAGCCACACTGCCCGACTGGAGCCAGCCACACCACTGAGCAGCACAGAGCACAGGTCAGGGGAGATATGATTGAGGGGAGATATGATTACTGCCTACAAACATATCAGAGGGATAAATACCAGGGAGGGAGAGAAATTATTTAAGTTCAGTACCAATGTGGACACAAGAACAAATGGAGATAAACTGGCCATGAGGAAGTTTAGACTTGAAATTAGACAAAGTTTTCTAGCCATCAGAGGACTGAAGTTCTGGAACAGACTTCCAAGGGAAGCAGTGGGGGCAAAAGACCTATCTGGCTTCAAGATTAAGCTTGATAAATTAATGGAGGACATGGTGTGATGGGGTAACCTAATTTTGATAATTAATTGATCTTTGCTTTTTAGTGGTAAATATGCCCAATGGTGATGGGATTTTAGATGGGGTGGGATCTGAGTTATTACAAAGAATTTTTTCCTGTTTGGCTGATGAGTCTTGCCCACATGCTCAGGGGTTAGCTGACCACCATATATGGGGTCGGGAAGGAATTTTCCTCTACGACAGATTGGTAGAGGCCCTGGGGGGTTTTCGCCTTCCTCTGCAGCATAGGGCACGGTTCACTTGCTGGAGGATTCTCTGCATCTTGAAGTCTTTAAACCATGATTTGAGGACTTCAATAGCTCAGACACAGGTTAGGGGTTTATTACAGGAGTGGGTGAGTGAGATTCTGTGGCCTGCATTGTGTAGAAGGTCAGACTAGATGATCATAATAGTCCCTTCTGAGTCTAGAAGTCTATGAGTCAAGCCGCAGCTCTGCAGCTGCACTGCTCAGCAAGATCTCGCAGCCCCACAACCCAGAGCATTGCACTGGCAGCTCAGTGAGCTGAGGCTCTGTGAGAGGGGGAACAGCAGGGGAGGGGCTGGGAGCTAGCCTCTCAAGCCAGGAACTCAGGGGTTGGGCAGGAGGGTCCTGCGGGTCAGATATGGCATGCTGGCCATAGTTTGCCCACTCTCTGTGGAAACAATGACCAAAAATTTCAACATTATAATGAATGAGGCAGCAATGGACATCCTTGGGAAACTTCATAAGAAGACAAAACCATGGGTCACGAATGAAATGCTACAAATGTGTGACATTAGAAGAGAACTTAAGAGAGACAAGAACAGCACTGAGGGACCTGATAAATACAGAGTGATTGGCAGAAAGATCAAGAAAGGAATGAAGATGGCCAAGGAGATGTGGATTGAAAAACAAAGCTCTAAAACTGAAGAGTGTATCAATAATAAAAAGAGGAAACAAGCCTTTCGGGTTGTAAATGACACTGCTCTACAACCAAAATGCTTCTGAAATAAATGTAGTCAAACTTTACTAATTCTGGGTCACTGAGAATGAAAATGATGCTTAAAATTGTTGATTGGCTCTAGTTTTCAAGATATGCTATTGGGTCAGTATATACGACCCTTGACATGGGAATGGCGGAGGATAAGTGAGTTATAAAAGGAAGGGATCTCAATTTAAACCAGAAATGACTAAAATACATCTTTGACTGGATCTATGAATAAATCTATGACTGGGTTTGGACAGTACTTGCTTTTTAGGCAAAACAATGAATGATGCAATCTGAAGCTGGTATTGCATCATACATGATATGAGTTGCATCATGTTATTCCTGCAAGTCATGGATGATGCAATCATAACGAAGCTTACATCACTCTGCTGAACAAATTGCCCTAGATCAGCTCTAGAAATCATACAGTGTCGTGCTCTCTTATTTGTCAGCGTTTGATTTTGCAAAGGGACACATTTCTGTTTAGCCAAAGTGAGCAGAGATGCCTCGTACTTGTGTGAACAGTGCAGCTAACTTCTGCTATGTTTGTGGTGAAGTGACTTTTGCATCACAAAAGCGCAGTATAACCACTATGGTTAAGAGAGCCTATCACCTTTATTTTGGCTGCAAAATTGGAGATCAAGACAAGAGGTGGGCCCCACACATATGCTGCAACACTTATGCAACAAATCTTCTCCAGTGGTTGAACAGGAAAAGGAAATCTATGCCTTTTGCAGTGCCAATGATTTGGAGAGAGCCAACAGTTCATACCAGCAATTGTTACTTCTGCATGGTGCCTGCAGTTGGGAAAGGTGTATCAAAGAAGAAAAAGTGGACTGTGCATTATCTAAACATTCCATCAGCTATACGCCCAATACCCCACGGAGAAGGACTGCCGGTTCCTGATGCACCAGAATCACTCTCACTTGAGGCAGACGAGGAATAGGAAGAGGATGAAACTTCTGGTCCTGAACCATCAATGTCACAGGACCCACATTTGCTCCCATCCTCCTCCTCTGAACCACACCTCATAACACAAGCTGAACTGAATGACCTTGTCAGGGATTTGGAACTACCCAAGAGTAAGGCAGAGCTGTTGGGCTCCAGACTACAGCAGTGGAATCTCCTGGCAGGTGATGTTAGGGTTTCCATGTTCCGTGACCGTCAAAAGGATCTTGTCCCATTCTTCTTCATGGAAGGTGATCTTGTAGCCTGCAACAACATCGATGGTGTGATGGCAGCCCTCAACATCGTTCACGATCCAGATGAGTAGAGACTCTTCATTGATTCATCAAAGACGAGTCTTAAAGCTGTTTTGCTGCATAATGGCAATGTTTTGCCATCAATTCCACTTGGTCATGCAGTCCAGATGACGGAAACCTATGACAACACGAAACAACTTTTGAGGTGCATAAACTATGACCAACATCAGTGGCAGCTTTGTGGCGATTTGAAGGTTGTTGCGCTCTTGCTTGGTCTGCAGACTGGATACACACAGTACTGCTGTTTTCTCTGCGAATGCGATAGTCGTGCAAGAGATTCCCACTACATCAAGAAAGATTGGCCACTCCGACAGTCATTGGAGCCTGGGAGGAAAAGTGTTCAGCATCCACCACTTGTTGAATCGAGGAAGATTTTGTTACCAGCCTTACACATCAAGCTGGGTCTGACGAAGAACTTTGTCAAGGCCATTGACAAAACACAAGCAGCTTTCAAGTACCTCCGTGGAAAATTTCCAAGGTTTTAAGTGAAGCTAAGATAAAGGAAGGTGTCTTTGTTGGTCCTCAGATTCGTGAACTTCTTCGAGATGATGCATTTGACCATGCACTGCGTGGCAAGGAAAAGACGGCATGGAAAGCCTTCCAGTCAGTGGCAATACATTTTCTCCGAAACAACAAGGCAGACAACTACAGGTTGTTGGTGGAAAACCTCCTCAAGGCATACAAAAGCCTTGGTTGCAACATGTCACTAAAGATACATTTTTTGCATTCTCATCTAGATTTTTTTCCACCGAACTGCGGAGCAGTGAGCGACGAGCACAGCGAGCGATTTCACCAGGACATTGCAACAATGGAGAAACGCTATCAGGGCAAATGGAGCCCATCAATGCTTGCAGACTATTGCTGGACAGTGACAAGAGATGCTCCATTTAATGAATACAAGAGACAAGCCAAAAGCACCGAGTAGACACTGAATAAGCCTAAACTATGTACATAATAGTTTTTGCCTTTTGTTTCATAATACATTTTATTTATATAACCCTTTTGCTGATTTTTAAAGTGTTACATAAACAGGACAGGTGAAATATTATCATGTAAAGCAACCATAAACACGTGAAAAGACCTAGGTTTACAATTTATGATTAAAACTCTACTATCTACACAATATACATGGACATAAAATGTAAAAACTTAAATATCTTAGAAACAGTAGCCAATCAGTTGTTTTAATTGTCATATTTGAATTCAGCACATCAAAATACATAATAAATACCACATTTTATCTCTGAAGCAGACGACTTCTAAAAAATTGTCGATCAGTGTGATCTGATGAAGATAAGATGGACCAAAGCTAGTGCAATTCAAGACAAAGAAGGGAACAATTTGACAGAAGAAAGGGACATCATCAAGAAGTGGACAAACTACTGCTCTGATCTGTACAACCATCAGACTAATGGAGATCCCAGTGTCTTAGACAGCCCAGATTCAACAGAGGAGGATGATTTCCAATATTATGTGAAAAAATGTAGATAGCTTTGAAATCACTCAAAAACAGAAAAGCTAAAGGGATTGACAATATCCCAGCCAAACTGATGAAATTCGGAGGAGAAATAGTACTATATTTACTTACCAAAATCTGCAACAGGATTTGGCAGACCAGTGACTGGCCCTCCACGTGGATACAGTCACTAATCATCACTCTGCCAAAGAGAGGCAACTTTCAATGGTGTCAAGTTTACCAGACCGTAAGCTTATTTAGCTATCCCAGCAAAGTGATGTTGAAAGTCATATTGAAAAGATTGAAGCCACAAGCAGAGTATATGATTGCTGAAGAACAGGTTGACTTTCATGCTGGAAGAAGTACCACAGAACAAGAATCAGAGAGGTAGCCACATTAGTCTGGATTTGCAGAAGTGACAAAGAGTCCTGTGGCACCTTAAAGACTAACAAAAGTTATGTTAGTATTGTTATTGTTAGTGTTGTTAGTGTTCTGTTGTTTTTTTCTTATCCTTGTCTTGCAGCAGGAGGCTTCTGGCTCTGTTGATCTCACACACAATTATTTCAAATTTGGTGACAATATATACCTCCAGACCAGTGGCACTGCTATAGGCACCCGCATGGCCCCCCCAGTATGCCAACATTTTTATGGTTGACCTGGAACAACGCTTCCTCAGCTCTCGTCCACGCATGCCCCTTCTCTACCTATCCTACATTGATGACATCATCATCTGGACGCATGGGAAGGAAACTCTGGAAGAATTCCACCACGATTTCAACAGCTTCCACTCCACCATCTACCTCAGCCTGGACCAGTCTACATGGAGATCCACTTCCTAGATACCACAGTGCAAATAAGTGACAGCCACATTAACACCACCCTATACCGAAAACCTACCAACAGCCATGCCTACCTTCATACCTCCAGCTTCCATCCCGGACACACCACACGATCCATTGTCTACAGCCAAGCACTGAGGTACAATCATGTTTGCTCCAGCCCCTCAGACAGAGACCAACACCTACAAGATCTCCACCAAGCATTCTCAAAACTACAATATCTTCACGAGGAAAAAAGGAAACAGATCAACAGAGCCAGACATGTACCCAGAAGCCTCCTTTTGAAAGACAAGCCCAAGAAAGAAAACAATAGAACACCGCTGGCCATCACTTACAGTCCTCAGTTAAAACCTCTCCAACTCATCGTCAGTGATCTACAACCCATCCTGGACAACGATCCCTCACTTTCACTGGCCTTGGGAGGCACGCCAATCCTCAACCACAGACAACCTGCCAACCTCAAGCATATTCTCACCAGCAACAGCACACCATGCTATAAAACCTCTACTTCAGGAACCAATCCATGCAACAAACCTCGATGCCAACTCTGCCCACATATCTACATCAGTGACACCATCACAGGACCTAACCAGATCAGCCACACCATCACCGGTTCATTCACCTCCACATCTACCAATGTAATATATGCCATCATGTGACAGCAATGTCCCTCTGCTATGTACATCGGCCAAACTGGACAGTCCGTACGAAAAAGGATAAATGGATACAAATCAGATATTAGAGATGGCAAGATACAAAAACCTGTAGGAGAACACTTCAATCTCTCTGAACACACAATAACAGATTTAAAGGTCACCATCCTGCAGCAAAAAAACTTCAGGACCAGACTTCAAAGAGAAACTGCAGCGCTACAATTCATTTGCAAATTTGACAACATCAACTCAGGACTCAACAAAGACTATGAATGGCTAGCTAACTACAAAAGGAGTTTCTCCTCTCTCGGTGTTTACACCTCCAGATCAGCTGCTAGAAGAGGACCTCATCCTCCCTGATTAGAGATAACAGGGTGGTTCAGCCTGATTGAACTAACCTTGTTATCTCTAACCTGGTTCTTGCCTACTTATTTATACCTGCCTCTGGATACTTCCACTACATGCATCCAACGAAGTGGGTATTAGCCCACGAAAGCTTATGCTTCAATATTTTTGTTAGTCTTTAAGGTGCCACAGGGCTCTTTGTCACTACCACAGAACATATTTTCAACTTTCTTGTTTTATATGAGAAGTACTTACAACACCAACAGGACAGCTACCATGTCTTTGTTGACTTCAAGAAGGTGTTTGACAGAGTATGGCATGGAGCTCTCTGGGCAATCATGAAGAAGTACAATGTTGGTCGTTAGCTTATTCTTACCATTAAAAAATTGTATGCCAAGGCCAGCAATGCAGTTCTCATACATGGCACGATAGGAGAGGTGTTTTGTATCACTGTTGGAGTCCGGCAAAGTTGCCTTCTTTTGCCCACACTGTTCAATATCTACTTGGAGCGCATAATATCTGATGCCCTAGAAGATCACATATATACAGTCAGCATTGAGGGGCAAACAATCTCAAAATTTCGGTTCATTGTTGGCCTTGCAGACAGCGAAGATGAACTTGCCTTCATTGTAAAATGATTGGATGGAACCTCCAAAACCATGCAAAATATGGCATGGAAACCAGTGCAGAGAAAACCAAGCTGACAACAAACAAACATGATGGGATCAGCTCACATATCATTGTCTGTAGACAAGAGCTGGAGACTGAAACATTTCAAGTATTTGGGGGCAATCATCACTTATGAAGGATCCAAGGCAGAAATTCAGGCAAGATCTGCGCAAACAACAGCAGCAGCAAAGCTAAAGTCAATCTGGAGGAACAAGAACATCTTCCTGGAGTCCAAACTGAAACTGCTGCACACATTGGTCATCTCCATTTTTCAGTATGCATGCAAGACATGAACCATTACGGCAGAGCTTGAATGGAAAATACAGGTATAGAGATGAGACCCAGTATTTTACAGAAGTATATCTCCTACTTTGACCACATCACTAATGAAGACGTCCGCAACATCATCACCCAATGCGCTGGGTCATATGAAGACTTCCTAATGACCGTGAAGAAGTGCAAGCTGAAGTGGTATGGCCATATAACAAGATCATCTGGCCTATCCAAGATCATCCTCCAAGAGTCAATACAGGGGAAGAGAAGAAGAGGTAGACAGAAGAAGAGATGGACTGACAACATAAAAGAGTGGACAGGAATAGACTTCACAGAGATTCAAGCATTGACACATAATCATCAGAGGTGGAGACAATTGATTATTCATCGATGATGGTGCCCCAACAACCAATGCAGTTATGGGAGTGATGATGATTATGATGATATCCACAGTTGATGACAACTTGCCAGAAATTTCCAAAGCCACACTCTTGACTGTTTGTGATGTGAGGAATGGGTTTTGGCACATAAGCCTGCATAAAGAATCCAGCATGCTGAAAACTTTGCAACACCATTTCATCATTACATATGTCTGCCCATGCTGATGGCATACGTTCAGCACCAGACATATTCCAGAGAGGACTCCCCCAAGCTTTTGAAGGAAATAATTGCAGATGGTATCCTCATGATGGGTGAAGGGAGCAATGTTACAAAAGGTAAATGAGACCATGACAGAAAACTACAAAATTTCTACAACAATGCAGGGACAAGAACATAAAACTAACCCCAGAAAAAAAATGGATGCAAACGGCATGAGGTGATATATATTGCATATCTGCTCACAGCAACGGGCCAAAATGCAGGTCTCAGTGAGATCAAGAGGCAGAGGCATGCCAACTCCACCGGATGTGAAAGGGATAAAGGAATGATACATTTTCTGTCCAAATTTTGTCCACACTTGGCTGCAGTAGCAGAACCGCATGTCAGCTCACAAGGCAGGATGTTTAGTGGGAATGGGCAAGTTACCAACAGCAAGTATTTGACATGCTGAAACAAATAATACTGAATACTCCTGTCCTGAAGTACTACTGGCCAGGAGAGTCACTGACACACCAGTGTGATGTAATGGAGAAAGGTTTGGGGTGGCTGTTTTGCAGGTGCAGCTGATTACTTATGACTGCAGAGGTCTGAACAGGCGTATGCGCAAATGAAAGAGTTTCTGTCTGTGTATTTGGAGTGGAGTGATTCCATCAGTTCATCTATGGCTACGCAGTAATACTGCAATCAGACCACAAATCCACAGAGAAAACCATAGCAAAGGCCCTTTTTAGTGCTCCAAAAGATTGCAGTCTATGCTGATACACCTCAAGCTCTACCAGGTGGAGATCAGATATTGTCCAGGATGATTACTGGGGTTAGCCAACACATGGGCACCAGGAATAATAGGCCAGGGGAGGCTCTGCCTCCTCTACCAGGTGGAGATCAGATATTGTCCAGGATGACAATATGGTTATGGTTTGCTGGTTATGATTATGCTGTCTGTATGCATGTATCATTTTTGTATTTAAAGTTATGAATATTGGCTCTATACTGTCTGTATTTCCAAGTTATGCTATGTTTCTGGGTGACATCCCAGACAAGTTGATATGCTCTACTTAGCCAGTTTGGTGGCCCATTAAGGACCATCAGCTATACAACAGACCCATTAAGAGAGGGCAGACACATCCTGTGACTCAGCAAGGTATGCAGGGACTTGCCCATGTGACTCAAGACTCCAGTTTGCTGTAATTTTCCACAGCAAAGAACAAAGAAGGGTTCTTGCACCTGATAAAACTATAAAAGGGGGTGCCCTACCTCCATTTTGTCTTTATTTCCTGTTTCTTACTCTGGAGGAACTTTTGCTACAAATAGAAGCTTTCCACAAAGGACTGAATGACCCATCGCAGCTGTGGATGTTTGTACTCCAGAGACTTGATTTGACGCTACAGTTTATTCTACCATTGATGCAAGCCTGAACAAAGAACTTTGCCATTACTGTATGTAATTGATTTCATTTAACCAATTCTAGCTCTCACCTATATCTTTTCCTTTTATGAATAAACTTTTAGATTTTAGATTCTAAAGGAATGGCAACAGAGTGATTTGTGGGTAAGATCTGATTTGTGTATTGACCTGGGTCTGGGGTTTGGTCCTTTGGGATCGGAAGAACCTTGTTTCTTTTATTGGGGTATTGGTTTTCATAACCATTTGTCCTCAAAAAGAGTGGCTGCTTGTGGTGATACTGGGAAACTGGTGTGTCTAAGGGAATTGCTTGTGTGATCTGTGGTTTAGCCAGTGGGATAAAACCGAAGTCTTTGTCTGTCTGGTTTGGTTTGCCTTAGATGTGAAGAAACCCCAGATTTGGGCTGTAACTGCCCTCCTTGAAGCCATTTGTCCTGACTTGGCACTCTCAGTTGGGTCCCACCAGAAACAGCTCCGTTTCAGTCAAGTCGCTTCTCCTCAGAGTTGCTTATGCTGCAGGATCCTCTACTTTACTGTTGTCCAGTCTGTTAGCAAGAGGCAATTGATCGATTGCCCCAGATTGATATGAACATATCTCTTGCTGATCCCTCAATGCTGACTGAAACTGTGAGAGCATGTTTGGTCTATGTAGCACGTATGGACTATTTCTCTTAAGCTTGTGACAATTTTGGTCTCAAAATCAACATCAAGAATTCAGAAGTGATGTACTAGCCTGCACCAGGAAAGCCTTACATAGACCTTACTGTCACAGTGAATGGCCAACCTCTCCAGACAGTGAAGAAGTTTACCAACCTCAGCAGTACACTGTCACATGCAGTTCATATTGATGAGGAAAACAGTGGGAGAATTGCTAAAGCAAGTGTGGCCTTTGGCAAACTATGTGCATATGTGTGGGAACGCAGCAGCATTAGTGAACAAACAAAACTGAATGTCTACAAAGCCACTGTGTTACCAGCTTTGATATATGCATGTGAAACCTGGATGGAATATAGATGCCATTGCCATGTTATGAAGCTGAATCACTTTCATATGGGCTGTCTGAGGAAACTGATATGGATAAGATAGCAAGACAAGGTTTCCGGTACTGAGTTCTTATATGGGCACAGGTGCCAACTTTGTAATTTATTACGGGGTGCTTGACCCCAGCTCCACCTCAGGCCCTACTCCCACTCCATCTCTTCCCCCAAGGCCCTACCACATCTCTTCCCATCCCCCCATGAACTATCTTGTCCCTTGATCTGCTGGCAATGCCCCTACTTATACAACCCAAAATGCCGTTAGCCTATTTGGCAACAAGGGCACACTGTTGACTCATATCCAGTTTCTCGTCCGCTGTAACCCCTAAGTCCTTTTCTGCCAAACCGTTGCCTAGCCCTTCAGTCCCCAGTCTGTAGCAGTGCATGGGATTCTTCCATCCTAAGTGCAGGACTCTGCACTTGTCCTTGTTGAACCTCATCCAATTTCTTTTGGCCCAATCCTCTAATTTGTCTAGGTCCCTCTGTATCCCATCCCTACCCTCCAGTGTATCTACCACTCCTCCTAGTTTAGTGTCATCTGCAAACTTGCTGAGGGTGCAGTCCACGCCATCCTCCAGATCAGGAGTCTCCAAACTTTTTGAGACGAGGACCATATTAGATTTTTGAAGGGGTTTCACGGGCATCTGCCGCACCCCAACCCCCTTGCTCCTCCAGCCAAGGCCACGACGCCCCCTTTGCTCCTCCAACCACACCACTGCCACAGCCCCCTCCCCTTTGCTCCTCTGGCCAGTGTCACGCCCCCGCCTTTGCTCCTCCGGCTGCTGCAGCTACCTCCCCCCTTTGCTCCTCTGGCCGTACCGCAGGGGTACTTACCCCTCCACACATGGGGCTGCTGGCAGCAGCTCACACAGGGCGGGGACAGCGACGGCTTCTCCATGTGCCTGCACAGCTGGGGGGGGGGGGCGGACAAATCGACACTGCAGCCCAGATCCGGCCCCCGGGCCATAGTTTGGAGACCCCTGCTCCAGATCATTGATAAAGATTTGTGTACTGAAGGAGCAATGCTTCATTTACCCTTGTTTTCTAGTTTGAAGAGGATGGGAAATGGAGAATGGCAGGCCAGAAGCCAAAAGCAATGTGCATAATCTCAGAGGTCTTTAGAACCACATTCCCATATCCAGTGGGTTGAATTCTGAGGGTGGGTGAAAAGGTTGTGTTACTCTTTGAAGCTTTCCTCACAAAACAAGCTCCACCCACATGAGACACTGCTCATTGAAGATTGTGCAGATGTTTAATACATGGCCACGCAACTCTTTGGATTCCAAATACATGCATAGACTCTGCTAAGCTCTTGGGCTTGTCTTCCTGTCAGTGCAGTTCTTATACCCTAGTAGGCTTCATGAGCTTGGCTACCCATTGTGGGGGTGGGGGAGAAGGTTCAAATGACCTGCTGAGCTCCTTGGGTTTGGTTCTTTCTTCATTTGGCAGCGGAGGAGAAAATGGCAGAACTTTCCCAAGACCAACTTTTGGTGCCAATATGAGCTGTCAGTCACAGTGGAATGTGCAGATCTTCAAATACTGCTCTACCATCCCCTTTCCTCTGCCAGTCAAATCATCTGGAAGGAAGAATTTGATCAGAAAAATGTGAATGATCTTTTGAAATTATTTTAAAATACTTTACTAGATGTTCCAAAAGCCACAATCATGGAAGAAGGCTGTGTTGGTTAACAAAATGATCTGGTTTAGAGGGAAATTGAAGGCAGCTATAAAAAAATATATAAATATAACATATAATAAACAGAAAATAGGGAAAGCTGATGAAAAATGAATATGTCAGAGCTAGGCATTTTAGATAATTGATAAGGTAGGCAAGTTAATAAAAGGTAGAGTTAAGGACAATAAGAAGGAGATTTTTAAGCATATTAGAAACCTTACTAGATGGAAATTGTAGAATTATCAATAACGCAGAAAAAGCAGGAGAGTTCAATAAATATACTGTGGTCATGGTCAATGAGTGAAACTTCCCCTGGGGGAGGCTAGCTCCTTGTCCTGTCTCTTCTGTCCATGGCCCCGCCCACACTCCACCCCTGTTCCGCCCCAGGCCCTGCCCTCATTCCTGCATGCCGCTGCGGGGGCTCGCTGCTCACTTCCTCACCCTGCCACTGGCCCCCCTAGCCACGAGACCTTCCTTCTTTTTCACCTTAAAGCACTAATAACATCCCCCTACAGCGGGGGTGGGCAAACCTTTGGGTCCTATGGCCAAACTGGGGTTGCAAAATTCTCTGGGGGCTGGGTAGGGAAGGCTGTACCTCCCCAAACAGCCGGGCCCCACCCCCTATCTGACCCCCTCCCATTTCCCACCCCTGACTGCCCCCTCAGAATTCCCAACCCATCCAACCTCCCTGCTCGTTGTCCCCCAACCGTGCTCTCCAGAGACCCCTCCGCCCCAACCACTCCCCCAGGACCCCACCTCCTACCTAACACCCCCTGCTCCCTGTCCCCCCAACTGCTCTGACCCCAGTCCACACACCCACCCCCTGACAGACCTCTGGGACTCCCATACCCTATCCAAACACACACACACACCCTGTTCCCTGTCCCCTGAGTGCCCTCCCAAACTTCCACCCATCCAACTGCCCCTTGCTCCCTGTCCCCTGACTGCCCCCTGGGACTCCCTGTCCCTGATCCAACCTGGCTCTGACTCCAGCCCAGCCCCAGCCTCCTTACCACCCTGCTGCCGCTCTGCCCTGCAGGAGCGCGCAGCTCCACCCCCAGCATGCTGCCCATGTGGTGCACTGAGGCCGCGGAGGGACAGCAGGGGAGGGACCAGGAGGAGCCTCCCCAGAGAACTCAGGGGCCAGGTAGGACAGTCCCGTGGGCCATATGTGACCCATGTGTCGTAGTTTGCCTATCCCTGTCCTAGGGGAACTGAACAGCTATAGATCAGTTGCCAAATGGATTCTCCTCTGTGTGGCATGGAGTACATTGTATACTGTATTCAGAGAGACATAGCTTTTCAGGCTACCTGTGCCAAACTGAAGGCTAATCTCCCCTTTTTCAAAAGTGATTGTCATTGACAGCCTGCATTAAGGCAGTAGTTTAATAATTTTCCTTATACATAATTCCGTGCCAGACTTGTTTACTTAAACTGGGTTTGAATAAAACAACTAGATCAAGAAATAAACTCACTGGCTATGTCAGCTCCTCCTTGAGCCATGTTAGTCAAAAATACTTCTGCTGGGTACAAAGAATAACTCGCATAGCATGGAAATTACTGATGGGTTGTTTGGAAACTGTTTTTAACCCAAATAGCACGTTTTCCTATGACATAAAAGCCAGCTGAATGTGGACAAAGGATTCTTCCACGTTGGCAAATGCTGTTAAATGGGTTCATTACCACTTTTATCACTTTAACGGCCCCTTTAACAGTTTCAATGATCTACTATTGGGTCTCTAGAAGGCTTTTTCACTTGTGTAGTTACTCTGGGATCCCCTCCACTCACCTACTCACTTCCCTGCCTGCTGCTTGTTTGCTGCTTGCATCATCCTCCCTCTTTCTCTGTGAGAAGGAGGGACGAGCCAGCTGCGGGCACTTCCAACCAGCGGGGTTATGGAGAGGAGAAGTGAGGAGGAAGAAGACTCACCAGGAAGCAGCAGCAGGCAGCAGAAGCCTCAGGGAAGGCTCAGAGAAGGGCGGGGAAGAGGTGCAGGAGTCATCATGACCCAGATATCAGGTGACAGGGGCCACTGTGCTAGGAGAAGCACATCCACCCCTTGCCTATGATACCCATCATAAGTCTGTATTTGGGAAAAGAACAGATGATGTAGTCATAGTATATGATAGTACTTTTTTATTCTGCTCGTACCTCTGGAGGATGTTACACAGAAGCTACTAAAGTAGGACATTTTTAAATTAACAGCTCAACATAACTTGCATCCAAGAGCTTAGGGTCAATCATCATTAATGTTGATTTCTGATGCCATGGAACACCAGGGAAGTTCCAGAAGAAAGCTAATGTTGTGCCAATATTTAGAAAAGGTAAATAGCATGATCTGGGTAATTATAAGTCTGTCAGTCAGCCATCAATCCAGGGTGAAACAATGGAATGGCTGATACAGGAAATGATTAATAAGGAATTAAAGAGAGTAACATAATTAATGTAAATCAACATGGGTTTACGGAAAACAGCTCCTGTCAAACTAACTTGATAAATTGTTTTGATGAGATTACAAGGTTGGTTGATAAAGGTAATAGTGTTGATGTAACAGACAGACTTTTGTAAAGCATTTGACTAGTTACTGCATAACATTTTGATTGAAATAGTAAGAAAAATATAAAAGTAAGATGGCACACATTAAATGGATTATAAGCTGGATAACTGATAGGTTTCAAAACGTAATTGTGTATGGGGAATTATCAGAGAGAGTGTTTCTTGTAGAGTCCTGCAGGGATTGGTTCTAGGCCTTACACACTAGTTAACATTTTTATTAATAACCTAGAAGAAAACTTGAAATCATCACTGATAAAGTTTGTAGACAACTCAAAATTAGGAAGTGTTAAATAATGAAGAGGGCTGGTCATTGATACAGAACAATCTAGATAACTTGGTAAGCTGGGCTCAAGCAAATGATATTTTAATATGGCTAAATGTAGATGTATATGTCCAGGAACAAGGACTGTAGGCCATACTTAGAAGATGGAAGACTCTATCATGGGAAGCAGTGACTTTAAAAAAAGATTTGGTTGTTGTGGTGGATAATCAGATGAACGTGAACTCCCTCTGTGACACTGTGGCCAAAAGGGCTAATGCGATCTTGAGATGCATAAACAGGAGAATCTCAGGTAGGAGTAGCATAGTTATTTTACCTCTGTACTTGGCACTGGTACAATCCTTAATGGAATACACTGCTAGCGTCCACAATTTAAGAAGCGTATGGATAAATTAGAAAGGGTTGCCATGTACTGGTATGTAGGCGATCAGTACTACTGGTCAAAGTCGGGGTCAGGAGCCAGGAGTCAGAGCAAAGGATCAGAGCCAGGGTCAGGAAAAAGGAGTCAGAAACCAAGCAGAGGAGCAGGGCTGGAGAGGACTGGCAGAAAGCAGAAGCAAGGCATACACAGAGTGATCACAGCTGCCAGCATAAGCACTGAGCAGCCACTGGCCAAGTGCTACTGCTGGGCTTAAAGGCTATCTTGACAATGCCGCTCAGCCAATCAGGCACTCTGGCCGATTATGAGGCTTAGTTATAGCTAGCTGATCACAGGCCCAGCTGCAGGCCCTCATTCCTGATAGGGTTCAGAGAAGAGCCACAATAACAATAAAATGATTAGTGAACATGCCTTTTAGAAATATTCTCAAAGAGCACAATCTACTTGGTTTAAGAAAGAGATGGTTAAGGGGTGGCTTGATTACAATTTATATGTGCCTACATGGGAAACAAATATTTGATAATGGGCTCTGCAAGCTAGCAGAGATAGGTATACTATTAATTCCAATGGCTGGAAGTTGAAGCTGGACATTCAGACCAGAAATAAGGTACACATTGTTAATAGTAATTTATTGTTGAGTAATTTAATTAAACATCAGAACAAAACACTAAGTGTCATGGCAGATTCTTGATTACTGACAATTGTTAAATCAAGATTGTGTTTTTTTTCTGAAAGATCTGCCCTAGGAATTATTTTGGAGAAAATCTCTTGCCTGTATTATACAGAGGTCATATTGGATGATCAGAGTAGTCCCGTCTGGCCTTAGAATTTATGAATCTTTCCCACACGCTTTGATGAGCAGTGAAACAGATAACTGTTTTGCCATTTAATATATCATTATGGGTATCTGAAGTCTTGTTTTCGCAATGAATGTGAGGTGGTCAGGGAAAGTTCATGATGCACACATCAGTAGAACACTGGACTGTATAGAAAGCTGCATGCAGGGACTTTCGCTCCAGACCAGAAGATTCTATTAGAGGATGTGCCCGTAATGATTCTGGGAGACACTGTCTACCTCTAGCTCCTGTGGCTCATGAAACCTTACACCAGGAATCTAGACAGCAGAAAGGAGCACCTTGACAACAGGCTTAATAGGTGCTGAATGACTGTTGAATATGCCTTTGGCTGATTAAAAGGTTTCTGATGCTGTCTTTTTGGCCAGGTAGGCCTCAATGAGGAAAATATTCCAATGGTCATTGCGGCCTGTGAACTCTGCATAATATTTGAAAATTGAAGTGGGACAAGTTTCTCTAGGGATGGACCACTGAGGCTGATTGACTGGCTTCTTATTTTGAGCAGCCAGATACAAGGACAATTAGAAGGGCACATGAGGAGACTACTAGAATCAGAAAGGCTTTGAAGGGGGATTTTGACAATTATTCCCAGTAATGTATCTTTATGTGATGCATTCAGCAGGCAATGTTTACTTGCCACCTTGAATTACCTCTGTAGTGCTTGCTTCCTGAGGGTTAATTGCAAGGAGTAAGTATTCCCACCTATAGCCACAGTGTTTGAAAGTTAGCACTGAGTGATGCATGTATGTACGTATGTCACTACAGGTTGAGTGACCATCACTCTCTGAGGGAGGCCACACCTTCTCGCTGTTGCGTACCTGTAAAGATGAGCTCAAAGAGGGGAATTAGCTGCACCTAGTGCTTCAACCCTACTGCCAGGCAAACAATACAGCAGTCTGAGCCATGAGCCCTTGGTCAGGGCAGGGCAGCAAACACTTTGTAGGCCCAGAGCTGCAATCAGGGCAGAACGGTTAAGCAGGCCCAGGCCAGAGTGAGCACCAGCAAAGTCTAGTATACTAGCTTGGTGGATGGTAGGGTACCACAGACCTCCTCTCCTAAGAGGGGGCTGCTGCCACCCCAAGAGTGAGGTGGTAAAGGAATGTGGGCCCACCTGACTCCACCGTGTCCCAGCCCAGAACCCTGACAGAGACAGAGCGGTTCACCACTGAGTCAGCAGGTATCCACACACAACACACGGACTTCAGATCAGGGCAACACTCAACCAGACTGTCATCTAGTTTTCCTGAACTACCTCCTACATCTGCAGGGTTTGGTACCTCTTCATTGAAGTTGTCCTCCATTTCCCTGGGGTTGGTATCTGACAGGTTGTTGGTGTCGGTTGGCCAGCAGCTCTGAAAGCTCTGGCCAGTCCTCAGGATGCATCATTGGCAGCTCCTCTGCATGTTGCAGCAGCAGATGGGATTTGTCTGTATCCCAGGGTGGTGCTCACCTAACTGAGCTGCAGGACATGCCTTTTGTACTTCCACTTCCTGCCCCACCCTTCCTGTGCCAGCAGGGCAAATGTGGCTCTCCTGGTTGTGCACACCAGGGGGTGGTTTCTTCCTGTCACTCTCTGAGAAAAGCCACCTCACTATAATCACAAATAAAGACTCATTTTATTTCAAAGACTCAAGATTAATCATAGAACAAAATACAAAGGAAGTTTTGGTCAAACAGCTGACATGACAATGAGGAACTGCCTCACAGTTAGAGCTCCCACAGCTGGGTGTAACTCTGGTTTTCATTGGGAAACCGGTCCCTAGGCATGGAGTACACAGTATACTGTGAGGGAGCAGGAATACGTGAGGAATGTGGTGGGGGAGTTTGGAGAGGGTAGTGGCTGGAGGGGGCATGGATGTGCTTAGATTGCAGAGTAATGAGGGGCTTCAATATTTCTGTCTAGCCCTACAAAAGCTTCATCATGAGCTCCTGCCTATGTCCTTTCCTGGCTAGCCAGCCTGAGTCTTTCGTTGATTATTTCCCTCCATGCTCTTATTTCATCATGTGATGCTTCTGTTGACTGCAGCACTTCAGGAAATATAGCGTGCTTACTCTTCCTGGACTGCCGGCTTATCTAACAGAGGTGTTTCACCGATATGGAGAGTGGTTATCAAGGGCACATCCACAGAAGCCAAAAAAAAAATGAACAAAGACAGTATTATGACTGCACTCACAGCTGTGAATCACAAAAGTTACATACACTTCTTTCTCATTATCCCTTGGCTAGCACACAGGTTGGTGCAAGTCCCACATATGATGAGTTTGCAGGGAGTAAGGGAGAGCAAGGGGGAATGGGCAAGAAGAGACCAAGGGTGGTTTGCAAAGAGGGTTACAATAAGTGGCTATGGAGCCTAATCCTTTTCCGTAGAGTAGCATAATCAAATCCAATATTTCATTCCTAAGGGGCAGGGCCGTCCCTAGTGAGAGCCTTGAGAAGCTGGCTGGCTTTCTGCTGAATCAGCAAGTGTTTTTGCTGCTAAGATTTTCTCAGCCTTGAGATGTAATTCCTATCTAGCAAGATTAGGAGAGTTTAGAAAGTAGCTAATTGCAGTTGGAGCTGTGTCTCTGGCCTTCAAAGTTAGCAAGTAAAGAGTCCTTTGTAGTTGGTGAGAAAAATCACACATGCACACTGTGTTTTTCTTTGTTTCCTCAAGCCTATATAACGCTTGGCTCACACTCAATAAATTGTCACTCCATCCAGCTTGGAATGTGGATCTGACCCTTTGTACAAAGTGTTTTTCTTTCCTGGGGGCTGGTTTGGTCTCATCGGCTCCACATCCTGCTCGGGTGGAAAGCCTTGGGAAGACAGCTCTGAGGCTTACACCGAGCTATTTTGGGGACCTACGTGGGGGGTGGGGGATGCTGGCCCCAGGTCTCTGCAGCATGGGGGGACTGTTCCCCCCCCAGCACTCACCAGTAGTGTAGCAGGGACTGGGTCGATGCATTTCCCACTGCTGGTGAATGCAGGCCTGGCCCTGCAGCAGTCCTCAGGGGAGTAGGGGGGGGCGGGGTGGGTCAGGGCGGAAAAGAGCGGTTACTGGAACAGGGCAGGGGCTTTGTGAAGAGGTAGAGTGGGGGCGAGGATGGGGCAGAGCAGAGGTGGGAAGAGGTGGGGCTGGGGTGGAGCAGGGGTGAGGGCCATGGGGATGAGGTAGGGTAGAGGCTGGAGGAGCATGCAGCTGCGCAGGGCACCAGGAAAGTTGGTGCTCCAAATTTTCTGGTGCTCCACACAGCTGTGTACTTTGTGTATGGGTACGGACAGCCCTGCTAAGGGTAACCCAGGATGCAAGTGCGCATCTCCTGCATGCATGTGACTTCAGACCTCCTCCATATGCTGTTGATCTGTGCAGTGCTCTGGTCCCTGCAGAAGTAATTGCTGGATGGCACAGTAAAGTCTTCTACAGCAGGGGGAGAAACAAGGTAATTCTCCCACGGAACCTTCAGCAGAGGATTTCAGAATACCTACCGGAAAGTTTCCTAGAAATCACTATGGAGGATTCCCAGGACTTCCCTGGAGAACTTTAAGAAACTTTTCCATCATGAGCCCACCATGTAGGTTGTTAATTTCTGTCCCTTATACCTCTTCTACCATATAACAAAATACATGAGAGCTCAATCTCCTCTCTGTGCAGTAGCAATGCAAAATAAGTGCTTATCAGCGGTCCTCTCTCCTGTATCCTGCACACCAGAGCTCGAGTGCTGGGACTAGCTAGACCCCTCTAGAGTGGAAAAGAGATCTTGACATGCCATGCCACCTGATGACTCTACTGTGTGCTCCACATCTTTCTCCAGCTCCACCACTTCCTCATGTGGGTTGAGTCCACTATTCACTGCCTCCAGTCCCCCAGGATCCACAGGACTTTTAGCAGTGAAGGTGGAGTTGGTGCCAAGGATAGCATACAGCTCATTATAAAAGCAGCGCTCATGGTTTCCTGTCCACTCTGAACTCTGGGGTGCAGATGTAGGGATCTGCATGAAAGACCTCCTAAGTTTATATTCCACCAATTTAGATTAAAACTTCCCAAGGCATAAATTCCTTCCCTTGTCCTTGGATGGTATATTTGCCACCACTAAGTGATTTAGACAAAGATGCAGGAAAAGGACCACTTAAAGTTCCTATTTCCCCAAAATATCCCCCCAAACTCCTTCATCATCTTTTCTGGAGAGGCTGGAGAATAATATCCCAACCAAAAGGTTAACAAAGTGAGCACATAACAAATCCATGGTTCTTTGGACACTGAAAATCAGTCAGGTTCTTAAAAGAAGAATTTTATTTAAAAAAATATAAAAGAATCACACCTGCAAACTCAAGAGGGAAGATAACTTTACAGAGTAATAAAAACATTTAGAACCCATAGGATTTCCCTCTAGGCTCAACTTCAAAGTTACCAAAAAACATGAATAAACCTCCCTCTTAGCATAGGGAAAATTCACAATCTAAAACAAAGATAATCTAATGCCTTTCCTTGCTTTACTTACAATTTTTGTAATCCTAGATATTTATTTCAGGGTAGGGTTTTAGGAGATGGTTTTTCCTGACCTTGTACCTCTCTGGCTCCGAGAGAACACACAAAAGAGACACCAAAAAAAAAAAAACACCCAAAAAAACCCCCTCCCTCAACAGATTTGAAAGTCTCTTCTTTCTTTATTAGTCCTTTTGGTCAGGTGCCAACCAGATTATTTGAGCTTCTTAACCCCTTACAGGTAAGTGATTCTGTACTTCTGGTCAGGAGGGATTTTATATTACTGCATACATAAAGGTTGTTATCCTTCCCTTTATATTTATGACAGCGGCATGTCTTCAGCATCTCAGCGGAGTAACATTTTGCCTCCCTGCCTTCTGGTACACCTGCCTCAGCTTCTTGAGTTAGCATGACACTGCTGCATGTCCCTCTTGTGCCACTTCTTGTACATGCCAGTAGCAATCAGCCCATAGGGATAGAAATTCCTATGGCTGGTGTAAAGCTTTGACTGCACAGTCTCCTCTCTCAATATGGTCAGCATATTAAAGAGCTCTAGTGTGCTCCACATAGGAAGCTGGCATGGTCATTTGGGAAGATACTGTGTGAAGTGTGCACACTGGAGCAAACAGAAAGAGAAAATTCCAGGGTCTTTAAATGGGGGAGGGGTGTACATCCGTGTACCTTCAGGACATCAGAGTTCAAACTGATGGCCAGAGTGGTCATGAGTCGCATTTGGGACACTTCCTGGAGGCCAATTAGGCCAACATAACCAAGCAAGGTGTCTATACTGATGCTGCATCACTCCAACTACATCACAGAAATGCTGCTCGTAGAGGTGATTTTATTATGTTAGCATAGCAGGGAAGTTAAATCGGTGGGAGGCGCTGACTTTTGTCAACAACACTAGGCCTAAGTGTTATATCTCAGAGCAAACAGGAGAGAAAGGAAGAGTCTAACAAGAACAAGAACAGCTAAGAAATAGCAGAGCAACATGTTCAATGCATTTACTTTCCTCACAGTTTTACTTAGTTTCTAGTAAAAATAAATGTTTTCCAAAGAAATCCATATGTTCTATTGTGATTATATTGTGCAATATGTTTGCATTAGTGCTCAGCAGGATAGAATAAATTGCCTTAGAGCTAGAGGCATCATAGAGAGAGAAAGGATGATTACATGATTAATTACTAGAATAGGACTCAGTAATTTGGGTTTAATTTTGGGCCCTAACACACACTCCCTGTGTGACTTTGGGCAAGTCATTTAATCTCTCTGGGCTCAAGTCTGTAACCTGGTCTATGTCGAATGGGGCAGCGAATGTCTCTTAATATTTACACAGTGCCCTGCATAGCTGGGCAGCAATCTAGGCTGGGACCTTGAGGTGCTCAGGGAATAGTACTACTGTAAAGGGGCACTGTCAGCTTAACAATCAGAACACTGACCATTTGGTACCTGCTTTTGTCAAAGTAACACCTAGGGCTCCTGTAACTGAAAAAAATGAGATAAAAATGCATTTATTTTTTGTGTTTACTGTGCATTTGACAATACATGGTGCAGTCAGCTTCTGTTGTTGCTTGTGTCTTTCACACAGCAACAGGGAGACAGAAAAAATAAAATAAAAGCAAACATTGGGATACATGGGAACATGACTTGGCTCTGATCTGACTTTAGAAGACATTGTTATAGGTAAAAGAATGAGTAACATCCTCCAAGTTCATTGGCCAAACAAAAAGAACCTAAGGCCATGTCTACATGATAATATGAATGGTGAGCGTTCAGCTGTTGTTACCTGCAAAGGGTGTGCCATGTTTGTCTTTTTTCCATAGGACAGAAGCGATTTTGTCTGCACAAAGGGCAAGCCGGTTTCCATAGTGGAAGAGAAAGTTTGAGGTCTGGAGGAACAAGTATCGACCCTGCATTGCATAAGACAAAATGAAGATTTCCTGGACAGACATCAGGATATGCTTCTACGGACACAACATTCTGAAGAATCAGAGCAGGCTGCACAGCAGGCATAGAAGGCTGGTGAAGAAAATTGGCAGCATGTGACCGCCAGAAAATGAAAGAGGAGCATCCATGTTCCAGCAATGCAGGTATAGGTGGGCAACCATTTTCATGTTCTGTCCACAGGTACCAAAGCGGAGAGTGGACTAGGTGATGTATCTGAGGGAAGGGAGCACAAGGAGACTCCACTGATTGGAAGGCATGAGATGCACAGTCCTAGGGATGTCAAGAATCAGAGGGGTAGCCGTGTTAGTCTGGAATTGCAGAAGTGACAAAAAGTCCTGTGGCACCTTAAAGACTAACTGAAATTTTTTCAGAGCATGAGCTTTCGTGGGCTAATACCCACTTCGTCGGATGCATCCGATGAAGTGGGTATTAGCCCA
>ML677378.1:5773672-5861478 GCA_007922305.1 Dermatemys mawii
TGGGCTAATACCCACTTCATCGGATGCATCCGACGAAGTGGGTATTAGCCCACGAAAGCTCATGCTCTGAAAAAATTTCAGTTAGTCTTTAAGGTGCCACAGGACTCTTTGTCAGTCCTAGGGATGTGGGTTCCACGACCACCACCCCAAGAGAAGGAGGCGGGTGGTGGTCGGAGACTCCCTTCTCAGGGGGACTGAGTCATCTATCTGCCACCCCAACCAGGAAAACCGAGAAGTCTACTGCTTGCTAGGAGCTAGGATTGCCAGGAGTTATGATATGACTGCCGAGACTCATCAAGACCTCGGATCGTTATCCCTTCCTGCTTCTCCACATGGGCACCAATGATATTACCAAGAATGACCTTGAGCAGATCACTGCAGACTACGTGGCTCTAGGAAGAAGGATAAATGAGTTTGAGGCGCAAGTGGTATTCTTGTCCATCCTTCCTGTGGAAGGGAAAGGCCCAGTTAGGGACCGTTGTATCCTAGAAGTCAACGAATGGCTACACAGGTGGGATAGGAGAGAAGGCTTTGGATTCTTTGACTATGAGATGGTATTCCAAGAGGGAGGAGTACTAGGCAGAGACAGGCCTAATGAAGAGAGGGAAGAGCATCTTTGTAAGCAGTACGGCTAAATCTAGTGAGGAGAGCTTTAAACTAAGTACACCGGGGGAAGAAGACTATAGCCCTGAGGTAAGCAGGGAAATGGGACACCAGGATGTAGCACAACCAGGAGAGCACAAGAGGGGAGGACTCCTGTCTCATACCAAGCAAGCAGGACAACCAGCAAGTTTTCCTAGACTCAAGGAACTCAGTCTATTTATGCTATGTCTATACTACCACTTATGTCAGCAAAACTTAAGTCACTCACAGCTGTGACTATTCCATCCCCCTGAGCGTCAAATTACACTAACATAAGTGCTGGTGTAGAAGGCAGGAGACCTTCTCCCAGCAACATAACTTATGCCGCTCACAGGGGTGTTTTTTTATGCTGATGGGAGAGTTCTCTCCAGTAGGCATAGAGCATCTTCACCACACATGTTTCAGCAGTGCAGCTATATCGGTACGGCTGCAGCACTGTACATGTAAATATGGCCTTAACTTAACAAAAAGAAAGTTAAGGAGTGCCTTCATTACAGTCTGTAAGTACCTCCATGGGGAACTATTTGACAATGGGAGAAGACAAAGGTATAACAATAGCCCATGACTGGGAATTGAAATGAAATAAATTCAGACATAAATGTTTAACTATTAGCCATTGGAACTATTTGCCAAGGTTGTGGTAGATTCTGCAACAATGGAAAATTTAAAATCAAGACTGAATTAAACAACAAAAAGAAGACATAGTCTAGTTCAAAATGAATTATTTTGGGGGAAGTTCGCTATTTTGGGGAGGAGGGCTGTACTATACAGGAGGTCAGACTAGAAGATCACAATGGTCCCTTTTGGGCTTGTGTGGTGGGGCAGCTGCCCTACACCTGTTAGAGATAGGGCTAAAGCACGCCAGAGCAGCTGCACAGATGGGCAGCCAATCACAGAGGGCCTGCCGGGAGCCAATAAGGGCCCAGAACGAGGCAGCCAATCAAGGCTTGGTTAGGCCCTATAAGAAGGCTGCCTAGGAAAGGAGCAGGCAGTCTGTCCCAGACCTTCATAGGAGAACGTCTGCCTCCTGCTCAGGAGACCAGCACCTTGGACAGACCAGTGCTGGGCAGGCTCAGGGGAGAATGAAGGGCTCCCGCTCAAAACCTGCCAGACTTCAGGCCCTGATAGAAAAGGCCTAGAGGGGGTGAAGGGCCAGAGGGGAAGTGGCCTAGGGAGAGGAAGGCAAGGGGAGAGAAGGAGGGCAGAGAGGCTGCCATCAAAGGGTCCCTGGGTCAGGACCCAGAGTAGAGGATGGGCCTGGGTCCCCCCTTACCCCTTGTGCTGCACAGGGCAGTGGCTAAGTCAGGCTGCAACCTGCCCCACTGACACAAGAGGGGCTTGACTTGGGGGTTGTGGCAGGCTGGTGTAAGGACTGCAGTTCACCCCTCCCCTGGGAAAGGGGCGAGAGGGACTTAGGGGGCACTGCCGGAGGGCAGTGATCCAAAGAGCACACCGCCAAGCCAGGAGAGGAGCAATGCGGATCCAGATGCCAGCAGAGGGCAAGTGACGGATGGGACACCACTAGAGGGCACTCCAGGACTGTGTGAGCTAATTCACAGATTGAATAGTGGGAGGTGCCACGGTGGTGAGTCATGCCCCATCACACCTTGGAATCTATAATCCTGGACCGTCCTCCCTAAGTCTGGAGACCACTATCTTTGGCTGGCTTCAAACTCATTCATAGTCTTCTCTTAAAACACTTAATGCAGAAGACTGCAAACCCTGCCAGGGAAATGGAGCCACATTTGGCTTGGCCTGACTTTTGATTCTGAGTGCATTGGAATGTGGTGCCTATAGGACACATGTCACAAGCTATTTGTGTCTCACTTGTGTGTTCCGGGGCTTGTGCTGTTCTCACAATAAAGGTTGGTAGCTCCAGGGAATGGTATGTTTTGGCACAGAGGAACATTTTAATGCAAAACGCCTTAGGAGAAAAACCTGCTATGTAAAATCTTAAATTCTGACAATCAGGAGACCTTTAAAGCTGTACCCCAAGCTTAATATTTGAAAATCTGGTTCCATGATGCCAAAATCCATCCTAGATGTTGTAGCAGAATAAGACTCAGTGGTGCAGCACCTCCTGCTGGTCATCCTGGGAATTAGCTCTTGTCCAGCCTGTCTTAAGGCCCCTGTGTCCCTCCCAGACCTCAGAGTTCTGCCCTCTGCAGTACTCCTGCTCTGTGTTGCCTCAACCCTCTATCATCACCTTGCCTCAGTGGCTACTGCCAGTCATCCTCTAGTCCCTTTCTCAAGGGGTAGACTGCTGTTGATAATGGCCATTCATCAGTGGCAAGGTGCTATCTCCAGCTGCCTCTGCCAATTTCTGGGCTTCACCTCCTTCAGGCAGGTGAGAGAGAGACTTGAACAAGCTCACCCTTTTAGCAGGACCAGCTTTTGCTTGATTGGCAAAGCGGCCACATCTGCAGCCATAATCTAAGCCTACCTTTTCTCAGGAGCAGGGAAACTGTCCCACTACACGTGTGTCCAGTGAATGCTGGGACAGGAATCAAGATTCTAGTCATTGTAACATCCTACCCTGTTTACTGCATCACCGTGTATCATCCCATTACACAAGCTGAAAGTAGGGATAGAGACCTGTTTGAATTGTTTCAGTTGTTTCTATGTTCATATTTCAAATCATTTTTCTCCTGCAAAGTCCTATCCTCTGTGGTCTGCCTTGCTGCTGGGGTATGAGGAGGAACCCATCTGGCCTCAGTCCCATCAAATCACAGCCCAACACAGAGGCAGCCACAGCTGATCTCCATTTTCTGATTATTAACCCCAGACCTGCTTCATTGTTTTGGTCTGTCTGAAGCTATATATAGCTGCACCAAACAGCAAAGGGGATGGGAGAGGGTGGGATTGTACTGGGGAGAATCATGTGCAGCTGTTTACTCCTCACCACACACTCTTCCCCTCTCCAAATGCCAGGGGTATGCTCAAATGTTCCAGCAAAATAGGAAGAATCTATGGCTGGGAAATGAGGAACAGCTGCAGGAGAGAAGAATGAAATGTCATGCAGGGAGACCTGACTTCAAACTCACAGGAAATTTGAGAGATTTCACAGTCATCTTTCCAAAAAGCTTTTTTATTATTCTACCAGTATTACCATACCACCCAATTCCTGACCTGTTACAGCAAACTGTGCTCATCAACTGTTAGAGATCATCTCCAATAAAAGGAGCAGGGACTCAGCAGTAAATGGACAGCATAGATTTGCTGCCAGGCTGAGAGAAAGAAAGAGTTTATGGAGAAGCTGAGCATTTTCAATTGAAGCTCGTGTAAGGGGATAAGCTTATCTCAGCAAACTCCACTAGAATGGAAGCTTCCACCCAAATGTTTTCTCTGATTTGTGCCCTTTGCAGCCAGCAGGGCTGGATTACCAAATAGGCAAACTAAGCACTTGCTTAGGGCACCAGCAAAGCAGGGGACACCAAAAGATTTTTTTTAAAAAAAAAAAATTGATATTTGATATGTCCAAAAAAGCATCAAAGTAGTCTTAAAACATATTTGGGTAATGATCATGTGTTGAAATCTCTTTCTAATACTCGCTAGGAGGCACATACAGTGGCAACAAGTGCAATTCTGGATTTCTACTCAAAGACTGTGGATGCATTAGAAAGTATAGCTGAAGACCAATCACAACTATAGGTGAGGCAGAAAACATTGCAAACAAGATGAAAGAACTAGCGTTTGTATTAATGTTGACCATATAGGTAATGAAATTTTACAACACAAGTAAAGCTCTCCAATAAAAAGATTTGAAAAAATATGCAGACCTCTGTCAATCATTAGCAGACCACTTACACACTTTGAGGAATAATTTTGAAAGATTTGAAGACATATCAAAAGATATTTTGCCTGATACTAGTTACAAAGAAGCCCAGTCCCGCAAGCGAATCAGGAAAAAGCAAGCAAATGATAGCAGTGCAACAGAAACAGCATTGAATCCTAGAGACAAATTTTGCGTATCTACTTACTATGCTATAATTGATACACTTGAAGCTCATATGAAGAGAAGAGATGAAGTGTACAAAGAAGTATCAAGTAGATTTTCTTTTCTAAATTATATGGACTTATCTGACGAACAATATTCACAAGATTCCCAAAAGCTAGTTGACTCATATCCTGTTGACTTGAACATGAATCTCTCTGGAGAATTCCAGCAGTTCCACTGTTCTATGCACACAAAGTTTAATGAAACTGGAAAAATGAAATTCAGTCACATTGATCTTCATGACACAAAACTGAAAGATGGAATAAAATGTGTTATTCCAAATGTAGAGATCACACTACATATTTTTCTAACATTGATGATTACTAACTGCTCCACAGAATGCTCTTTTTCTCAGCTGAAATGAATAAAAAAAATCAAAGAACAAAAATGTGTCAGGACAGGCTTGATTCTCTTTCCCTATTGTGTATGGAAGTGGATATGCTTCGTCGAGTCAGCTTTGATGAATTTATCCAGAATTTTGCAATCAGAAAATCTAGAAAGAAGCGATTTTAATTTCAGCATACATGTCAGTTTTGTGTCATTTCGAAAAATAAAATTTTATTTTATGGTATAGTATTGTTTTTATTTTGAATTACGTATTGGGAGGCACCATAATCTTTTCCGTGCTTAGAGCCTCTAAAGGTCTTAATCTGGCCTGGTAGCCAGGCTCATGTTTTCATTAGCAATGGGTCCAAAGAGACGGCACTCACATGGTGAGCATGGACGGGGAGCCACTGTCACCTAAAAACACTCCCAGAACATTCCTTCTTAATGTATTTCATGTAGTCAACAGGTGTTCCCGCTAATTTTTCTCACCCATGTGCAGAATGAATTTTGTTATGTACACCAGTATAGAGGTGATGTGGGACACATCACTTTCATATTGGCACACATAAATTTTGTTATGTGGTGCGGATGTAGCTGTGGAGTTTGGAGTGTGGGAGGGGGCTCAGGGCTGAGACAGAGGGTTGGGGTCCGGGGGAGGGCTCAAATTGGAGGTGTGGGCTCTTGGGTGCGGCTAGAGATGAGGGTCTCAGGGCCAGGACAGAGGGTGAGGGCACTGCCTGGGGATGCAAGTTCTGGGGATGAGGGGCTCAGGGCTGGGGCAGCTGGTTGGGTGCAGGGGATGAAGGGTTAGGCATGAGGAGGGTGCTATGGCGCTATGGCAGGGAGAGGGGACTCCCCTACCCAGCTTTCTCTCCCTGCAGCCACACCTGAACTTGGGGGGAAAGGTGGTAGCTCTGGGGCTGCACGGTAGGTGCCCCTCCCCCAGCTCCAGCATGTCCAGGCCTGGGGAGTGCTGCCCCCTGCCGCCTCTGGGTCCGAGCTGCTCCCACAGGCTGCAGCTGGAACCAGGCCACTCTGGCTGCAGTGCCCTGGTCACAGCTGGGTCTGGGTGCCCTGCAGGGCCCTCCTTAACCATACACAAAGTATACAGCTGCACAGGGCACCAGGAAAATTGCGTGCTGTCCGGCTCCAGCTCTTCCCCAGGGTCCCTGACCCTGTTATGACCTGTCTCTTCCCGCCCCGTCCCCATCCCCTCTGCAACAGGGCCGGGCCTGCACTCACTGGCAGTGGGCAGTACAGCGACTCAGCCACAGCCACGCTGCCGGTGAGTGCTGGGAGGTGGTTCCCTCCTGTCCCCACGCCAGCTCCACCTCTACACCCGTGGAGGCCTGGGGCCAGCGCCCCACAAAGGCCTGCCCCGCCATGGAGGCCTGGGGTTAGCCCCCACCTCCCCGCCACAGAGGCCTAGAGCCCCACATACCTCCCCTGCACGGGGGCTGCGTAGGGCCTCAGAATAGCTAGGGATGGCCCTGGCTGCAGCAGGTTGAGTAGGGTTACCATAGGTCCAGATTCTCCTGGACATTTCCAGATTTTTGAGTTGCAAATAGTGTCCAGGAGAAAATTGGAAAAGGTCCGGATTTCCCTCCCTTTGCTGTGCAGAGAGCAGCACAGATGACAGGGGCCAGCCGGATTGAGCCACTTCGGTAGCAAGAACCTCTCCCCTGCATTCTCAGATGGCCTGCAGGTGCAGTTCTAAATCTCTTCCCCATCCCCTCATCCTCCCCCTCTCCTGCATTCTCAGATTCCCCAGCCGGGCGCATCTCTAAAGCTCTTCCCTTCCTCCCCCCTCCCTCGTATTTTCATATTCCCGGTTGGGTCCACGGCAAGCCAGCCTTTCCCCTGGAGCCACATGGGTCTCAAAAGATCTGTAGATTCTAGAGGCTGAAAGCTTTGCTGCGTCTACAAAAGACAAATTCCATTCTACCAGACTGAAAGGAATCAGATTAAACTACAGAATGGAAAGCTTTCACTTTCGTCAGAGGTGATCTAGTCAATAGAAGATAAGCTGATTGTTCCAGTAACATTCAAACCAATTGCTTAAAGTACATAAGCAGAATTTCTGTAAGTGATCTACTAATAGCTACTCTGCTTTGAACATAGATTTGTATAGATGCTTGGAAGTACTTTTTTTCTTTACAAATGCTGTTTTTTGGGGTAATTTTCACTGGGCTATTACTGACCATACAAGGTGTTCTGTGCTATCTCATCCAGTTGTCAGGCATTGATAAAATACTTAAATCCATGAAGCAGGTGGTAATCAGTCTATTTTCCTGCCTATAGGCATTCCACATCATTTACTGATCTTTGAACTTTTCTAAGTCACTTGGGTCATCCGTTCGAACTCTACTGTCCTGGCTTCAGGTGACCAACTGTCAGACCCGTCCTTTAAATTCCCTGGGAATTTTGAAAATCCTCTTACTGTGTGCTCAGCTCAGCGTAGAGTGCTCTCAGCGCATCTTTCCAGGTGACCATGCCTCCATGCCCCAGGCGATCCCCAGTATGGCGCAATGGTGAGGTGTTGAACCTCATTAGTGTTTCGGGGGAGGAAGCCGTGCAGTCCCAGCTGCACTTTAGCCGTAGGAATTATGATTCCTACAGGCAGATATCAAAGAACATGACAGAAAGGGGCCATGACTGGGACGCAGTGCAGTAAAGGAGCTGCAGAATGTCTACTGCAAAGCCCGTGAGGCAAATGGCCACTCCAGTGCTGCCCCTGCAACCTGCAAATTCTACAAAGAGCAGGACGCAATGCTTGGGGGTGAGCCCACCTAGACTCCGAGGACCAACATGGACATTTCCGAGCCCAGCACAACAAGGAGGAGGAGGAGGAAAGCCGGAACGAGGTGCTGATGCCGGGGGAGACACCCTGGAATCCCTCGAGGCATGCAGTCAGGAGCTCTTTTCGAGCCAGGAGGAAGATAGCCAATCACGGTGGCTGGTGCTTGGGGCAGGACAAACACCAAAGGAGGTTCCTGGTAAGTGGCTTTTTTTTGGGAAGGAAGTTTTCCAGTGTGGGTTCTTGGGGCAAGAAGGGTTTGGGTTGCATGCATGCCTAGATGTGGAATATGGCATTGATGTGCTCTATCATGCTGCAGTAATTGGCCTCAGTGATCTCATCAAAAGTCTCATCCAGAACGTGGGCAATGCACCTCCACAGGTTCATTGGGAGAGCCACCATGGTCTTTGTCCCAGTCAGGCTAACATGTCCGCATCACTCTGCCGCAAGGAGCGGAGGGACCATTGCTGCACACAGGCAAGGTGCATATGGGGCCAGGGTGGAACCTGCATTCTTGTAGAAGACGCTCCCTTGCTTCCCCAGTCACCCTCAGCAGCGAAATATCTTCCAGGACAAACTCCTGTGGAAAATATTGGGACAGTGTTCAGTGTAGGTGCCCCCTGCAGCTGTTGGCTGTTCCCAAGGCACAGAAACACAGAGGACAGTATAGTCATGAAACAATCAGTCCCCCTTGACCCTATGCTTACGCACCATTCTGGGGCTCCCATGAGTTATGTGTGTTCGCTTTGGGATAGGCAAGTTATGGTATTGTCTAGGCTGTGCTTGCCCTCAAGTGCAGGGGAATTATTGCTCTGTCTGGTGTGTACAATGCTGCCTTTGTTAAGTGTTGCATTTTTGCCTCTACAGGTGCAACCTTGAGATCTCAGCCATCCATCTTATCACTGGTTGAGAGACTGAGAAGATTCAGGAAGAGGCCACGTAAAAGCAAAGAAGACCTGCTGCATGAAGTGATACAGCGGTCTCTAAACAAAAATAGAGAGGCACAGGAATGCAGGGAGGTTGAAAGGAGGATCCACCAGAAGAATGAGGATCACTGGAAGCAAAACGCTGTGCCACGGCAGCAAAGCACGGATCGGCTGATCAGCATAATGGCGTATCAAGCGTACTCTATCCAGGCGCTCGTTGCCATGCAGGTGGAGCAGTACCACGCTTGCCCCCCTGCAGCCCCTGTCCCAAAACTTTTTCTCTTTTGCTCCCATGTCTCCTCCTACCGACCTTCCCCAACATCCAGGTGCTTTTCAGATGACTAAACTGATAGGAGTGGTAGACATGCTGGAGGGTAGGGATAGGATACGGGAGGACCTAAACAAATGAGAGGATTGGGCCAAAAGAAATCTGATGACGTTCAACAAGGACAAGTGCAGAGTCCTGCACTTAGGACAGAAGAATCCCACGCACTGCTACAGACTAGGGACCGAATGGCTAGGCAGCAGTTCTGCAGAAAAGGACCTGGGGGTTACAGTGGATGAGAAGCTGGATATGAGTCAACCGTGTGCCCTTGTTGCCAAGAAGGCTCACATCATTTTGGGTTGTATAAGTAAGGGCATTTCCAGCAGAGCTAGGGACGTGATCATCCCCCCTCTTCGGCATTGGTGAGGCCTCGTGTGGAGTCCTGTGCAGTTTTGGGGCCCACACTACAAGATGGATGTGGAAAAATTGGAAAGAGTCCAGAGGAGGGCAACAAAAATAATTAGGGGCCTGGAGCACATAACTTTTGAGGAGAGGCTGAGAGCACTGGGATTGTTTAATCTGCAGAAGAGAAGACTGGGGGGAGATTTGACAGCTGCTTTCAAGTACCTGAAAGGGGGTTCCAAAGAGGATGGATCTAGATTGTTCTCAGTGGTACCAGATGACAGAACAAGGGGTAATGGTCTTACGTTGCAGAGGGTGAGGTTTAGGTTAGATATTAGAAAAACCTTTTTCAATAGGAGGGTGGTGATGCACTGGAATGTTTTTTCTACGGCAATGATGGAATCTCCTTCCTTAGAGGTTTTTACGGTCAGGCTTGACAAAGCTCTGGCTGGGATGATTTAGATGGGAATTGGTCCTACTTTGAGCACGGGGTTGGACTAGATGACCTCCTGAGGTCCCTTCCAACCCTGATATTCTATGACATATTCAAGTCTGCAAATGAACCATTTCCCACACCACCCCTTGCCCTTTTTGTATTTCTGTACTTATGGGGCGTTTTCAATGAATGAATTTTCTTTCCAATAAATGGATTTTTTTGTCTTTGAAAACATACTTATTACTGCATAAAGCAAAAGATACGTTAGATTAGATACCACGAAAGCAACAAGCACTGCAAGTCAGTGTAACAAACACAACCACTTCCTTTCACTTCTGTACAGGGCACAACATATAAGTGCTGACTTTCAGCCTCAGATTGCTCCCTCAAGGCATCCCTAATCCTTGCAGCCCCACACTGGGCCCCTGTAGTAGCCCTGCTCTCTTACTGTGCATATTCGGCCTCCAGGTGTTAAACCTCTGAGGTCCATGCCTGAGTGAAGCTTTCACCCTTCCCTTCACAAATATTATGGAGGGTACAGCATGCGGATATAACCACGGGGATGCTGTCTTCGGCCAAGTCCAGCTTCTCATACAAGAGAGCGCCAGTGGCCCTTCAAACAGCCAAAAGTACACTCCACAGTCATTCGGCACCAGCTCAGCCTGTAGTTGAACTCTTTCTTGCTGCTCTCAAGGCTCTCACGGGTTTCATGAGCCATGGCATTAAAGGGTAAGCGCCAGGTCTCCAAGAATCACAATGAGCCTTTCGACTTCCCCTACGGTGATCTTCTAGTGTGGGAGAAAAGTCCTGGTTTGTAGCTTTTTGAACAGGCCCATCTTCCAAAAGATGTGTGTATCATGCACCTTTCTGGGCCAGCCTGTGTTAATGTCAATGAAAAGCCCATGGTGATCCACAAGTGCCTGGAGAACCATAGAGAAATATCCCTTCTGATTCACGTACTCAAAGGATAGTTGGCCTGGTGCCACAGTAGGAGTAGGCATCCCATCTATCGCTGTTCCGCAGTTAGGGAAACCCATTTGTGCAAAGACAGTCACAGTGTCATGCACGTTACCCAGAGTCATGCTTCTTCTAAGCAGGATGAGATTAATGGCCCTGCAAACTTGCATCAACATAATTCCAACAGTCGACTTTCCCGCTCCAAAGTTGTTAGCGACTAATTCGTAGCTGTCTAGAGTTGTCAGCTTCTAGATTGCAATATTGGCATGCATCCGACGAAGTGGGTATTACCCCACGAAAGCTTATGCTCTAATCCTTTAGTTAGTCTTTAAGGTGCCACAGGACTCTTTGTCACTTCTACATTGCAATAGTCACCCGATTTTCCACTGTCAGGGCAGCTCTCAAGCTTGTGTCCTTCTGCAACAGGATGGTGGTGAGAGCCTCAAACAGGTCCATGAATGTGGCTTTTCTCATCCAAAAGTTCTGCAGCCACTGCTCATCATCCCAGATTTTCATGACAATGTGATCCCACCAATCAGTACTTGTTTCCTAATCCCAAAAGCGGCATTCCACAGTGGTGAGCATATCCAGGAATGCCACAAGCAATCTTGTGCCATATGTGTTACATGAGTTGTTATCATCATCGGCTCCCTCACTGTCACTTTGGATCTTAAGGAGTAGCTGTCACGTTACTGAAATTATCTGGAATCATATAGAACATTGGTGCAAATAAAGTCCTGTAGGGGCACCAAATCTTAGGTAAAGGGGGGGTCATATAAGGTGTCTACGACCAGGTTATGGTCTACTGATTATGATTATGCTATCTGTATGTGTGTATCTTGTTTGTAGCTAGAGTTATGAAGATTGGCTGTATAGTGTCTGTATTTCAAACTTATGCTTGCTTTTGGGTGAAATCCCAGACAAAGTTACTGTTAGCTCCGCCTGGCCTTCCTGATGGCCCATCAAGTTCCAATCAAGCTAACAATGAACTTTGTAGGTGCCTGTCCACACCCGAGCTTCCCAGGAATGTGGCCTGTCTGCTCAGGTGCTGAATCTTGAAGAGTCATGTAACTGGACAACATGGCCCTGAAACTCCATTTTACAACTGGACTCTGATTAGCAAGAAGAAGGTGGTCTCTACCCACAAGAGGAAGTCTATATAAACCTGGAAGAAAGATCTCCATTTTGTCTTTTAATCTCCAGTCTCCAGCCTGGCTCCTACTTCTGGATGGGACTTTGCTACAAAGGGGCGGTCTGGCCAAAAGACTGATGACCCATTCCTCCTGGGAATGTATTCCCAAGACTCTGATTTGAACCTACAGTTATTCTACAACTGATGCAAGCCATTACTGCATTTATTTGATTTCCTTTAACCATTCCTAAACCTCACCTATATCTTTTTCCTTGTATAATAAACTTTTAGATTTTAGATTCTAAAGTATTGGCTACAGTGTGATTTATGGGTGAAATCTGATTTGTACATTGACCTGGGTCTGGGGCCTGATTCTTTGGAATTGGGGAGACCCGTTTTCTTTATTTGAGATATTGGTTTTCATAACCATTTGTCCCCAGGACAGGTGGCTGCTGGTGGTGATACTGGGAAGCTGGAGTGTCTAAGGGAATTGATTGTGTGACTTGTGGCTAGCCAGTGGGGCGAAACCAAAGTCTTTTCTGTCTGGCTGGTTTGATAACCCTTTGGGGTGGGGAAAACCCAGCTTCGGGCTGTAATTGCCTCTTGTGAAGCAATTTGTCCTGATTTGACACTCTCAGTGGGTCACACCAGGAGCAGCACAGTAGCTCAACTGCCAAATACGACGTGCTGGTGAGACTCCTCGGCATGTTCCTCAGCAGTACCGGCTCCATTCCCTCAGAATGAAAGAGCACACTGCACAGAAACCATTGAAAGAGGGCGCCAAATGTGGATGGAAACACAGGGACTGCTGGGATGCGAAGCAATGCATCACAGGGCATTGAGACAGGATCCAGAATGTCCCATACCCCGTTCCCACAAGCCACAGTGCCAGAATGGGAAGAGGTGCTCTGTGGGATAGCTACCCACAATGCACCACTCCCATACAACTTCAAGTGCCACAAATGTGGCCACGCCAGAGCACTTGCAGTTGTCAGAGTGGACAGACTGGAGCGCTTTCCCTAGTGCGCTCGCCAAAGGCTAGTTTATCCCAAAGTGCTCTACATCTACAAGTATAGCCAAGCCCAAAGACAACATTCCCTTCCCCATGTGCTGCACCTCCAGGCTGGACTCCAGGTTTATGCACCTTCCATGTGTGCTTTACACTGCCTTCTATCCATTTCATAGACTCAGCTGTCTCTTGCCCCTGCAAAGGGCAGGTTGATCTAAAATAGCTGGGGAGGAGGGATAGCTCTGCGGTTTGAGCATTGGCCTGCTAAACACACGGTTGTGCGCGCAATCTGTACGGGTGCCATTTAGGGATATAGGGCAAAAAGGGATTGGTCCTGCTTTGAGCAGGGGATTGGACTAGAAGATCTCCTGAGATCCCGTCTAACTCTGAACGTCTATGAATAAACAAAAGGTAGAGTGACCAGATGTCCCCATACTATAGGGACAGTCCCAATTTTGGGGTCTTTTTCTTATATAGGCTCTTATTACCCCAACCCCTCCCAATTTTTCACATTTGCTGTCTGGTCATCCTAACATAAGGCAACTTATGGCAACCTAATTATAACAGTCACTACACTACAGTCTTCCTCCTGCCAATGTAAGTGCCCTACTACAGTGACATCATAACTCCGCCTCCATGAGAGGCATAAGGATTATGTTCGTGTACTTAGGGTGACAGTGTCTGTCCTTTGGAAGCTGGGCAGCTGGACCCTATCCCTGGCTCCAAGGGGCTTTCCTCCACTTCCATCTGAGAACTGGGGCGATAAACCAAGGTGACCCTCCACCCACTCCCTGCCAGAAGAGAAACAAGGAGCTGCCTCCAAGAGCATTGCTCTTGTGATGAAAGCTCTGTACTGGGACTCAGGAAATCTGGAGTCCAGTCCTTGCTCTGCCACAAACGCCAGCTGTGATACTGGTCAAATCATGTGGGACCAAATTCTCGAAGGTACTCAGAAACAAGAAGCTTCCATTAGAGAACTGTAATCATCAGAGGCGCATGGACCACCAGTTAGAGGGAGGCTAGCCTCTCAGCCCTGCCCCTTACGGCCAAGCCCCAACCCCTTCCACACCCACCCACCACAGCCTTGAGCCCCCACCATGGCTGCTGGCCCCTGCCTCAGGCTAGCCCCCAGCCCCGGAGTGCCAGTAAATTGGGTGGCCCCATCCTCACCAGCCCTGGAGCACTGGGCAGGTGGGCTGCATCCATAGCCCCACCCAAGCCCAAGCCATGGCACGGGTGAACTAGGAAGAATGAGCCACAATGGGAAGCAGAAAGAAGTCTGTAGGTAGAGCACTATCACAGTCATGCCTGGCTGTTTGGGAAGGCACAGCGTTCCCCAACCTACGATAACCGCCACCTATAAGTGTGGGGGTTCTCAATAAGAGCATCTGGGTGCTGATCACTTCTCTGTACTTCTATTTCCTCATCCGTTAATATTGACCTAGCACCCAGCAGTGCAGTGAGGATAAATCCACAGTATCTGAGGGGTACCCTGACATGATGGTAATGAGGCCATAAATGAGATGAGACTGAAACTGGGTTAGGAGAGTTAAGAAAGTGTGAAGGTGTTGGGGAAAATTGAAGGTGGTATGTCCATTGGACATGACTGGGAGAGGGAGAGGAAAAGGTGCTTGAGCCTTTGTGGCCTCAGAGTCCTGAGGGTTAAAGGAAAAAAAACAAAGCCAGAAATGAAACATATGCAAGGAAGCACAAAGGGCTGAACATACCTTCCCTTCAGTGCTGTGCTCATGGGAGGGCATCGATCAGATCATTAAAGAACCCACATTTCCTCTCTCTACAGGTGCAAAGACTACAAGACCCAAACGGTTCTAATGCCCCCCGCACCTGTTCAGGCAGGACTCAGAGGGAACTAACTATTAATGGCAGCGAAAGCCAGAGAGTAAGGACAATGCTCTCTCAGTCCATTCCTGAGTTAGTTACACTGGATGGGCAGCCCATGGCAAGGCAGGTCACCCAGGCCACTGATTAGATGACCTCACATATTGGAAATAAAACTTTAATACTGTGTCTTAGGATAGGTGTCTAGCTAGATGAGATACCAGTCAGGTGCTGGTGCAGAATCAAATCTTTATGGCTATGAATCTGTTTTCTGTGCACACCTTTAAATGTAATGACTCTAGGCCAGGGGTGCTGCAACAATTTGTATAGTGGGGATGTGAGAGCCATTGAACCAAACTGTAAGCCCTGTATATGATGGAAACAACTTCAAGCCAGACGGTGCGGCAGCACCTCCAGCACCCCTTGTTCTAGCACCTACATTCTAAAAGCAGAAAGTGGGGATGTTCTACAAAGAGAGTATTTTACAGAGTGAGAGGCTGATTCATTGTTGCCCTGCATCTTGAATACTCAGCAATGCAAAGTGAGGGCAAAGAGGATGTAACATGCTGTTGCCAGTCTGAGCAATAGGAGTGTTCTTATTTGGAAGCATTTTACTGCACTGATGCTCCATTGCTCCTCACTGAGCTGGACTAGCAGATAATGCTACAGTTCACAACTGCAATCCATTGGCAAAACCAGCAAGAGTGGTGCTGGGCCGTACTGATCAGGAGCCCGTTGCATCAGCAGAGATTGCACAGAAGTGCGCACCGAAAGCCTGTCTTTCACCAGAAATTGAGCCCAATGACTAAAAAGAAATGTTTCTGTGTGCTTCTGGGAATGAACTGTGGGAGGCTTCTGCTGTTGTCCAGCATCATCTCTCAGCCTGAGCCTTCAGAATCAGGGTCCAAGGAGTTGCCACTGACGTGTTGATCCCACTAGACAGTTGCTGGAGGTTATTTACCAACAAAAACTAAAGTGAATTAAGTAAGTGGCCATAAGGCTTAAATGTGTATTATTTAGGGATTTGGACCAGTTTAACTGAAGTGGTTTAAAATAGATGGATTGAAGCTGGTATAATTTTTCTCCAATCTGCACCCTTGGGGAGATCATTCCATAACCAAAGGCAGCCCACCAAATGCAGTACAGTTTCCCTTCATTTTCAGCCTATTTTTTCTAAACACAATTTTATTCCTGCTAGCTAAACCGTCACTTATCAGCATCCTTCCATCCCCAAGAGGTGTTTACACTCTTGTTATACTTGGAGACACATACCTAGTAACATTGTTAGGGCCAAGGGTGGAGTGCTCCTTTAAAGCCCAGCCCTTACCACTCCAGCAAGAGGCCAAGATACCTGAGCTATTTCCTGTCCTATGTGTGTTGTTGCAAGGCACATTTGTGGGGTTACAGGGAAAGTGTCCAGAGACAAGTGATCATTGGCAAAGCCAGGGTAAATAGGAAATGTGAACTAGTGAAGGAAGTTGAAGGCTTCATATTTTTCACCTTTTCTACTTCCATGTCTAGGCGACCTGACTAATGTCTGTACCAGCCATTTCCCACCAACCTGCGCTTTATTGTTTTAGGGTGATCAGACAGCAAGTGTGAAAAATCCAGACGGGTGAGGGCAGGGGGGATAATAAGAGCCTATTTAAGAAAAAAACCCAAGTATCTGGACTGTCCCTATAAAATCGGGACATCTGGTCACCCTAATTGTTTTAGAGAAGGTGCTGGCTTGGCATCTGATCTCAGTTCCATATCGTCTTCTTTTTCTCCATGGCTCTAACAGCAGCTGAGGGAAATTGTAACTGCACCTGAGCAACCACTGCAGCAGCAGGTGGCATGTCAGTTTAACGTCTAATCTGACATATCACTAAGGTGGAAAGTACAGAGAGGGAAAAGCAAACAAATTCTTCACCAGGTTTCAGATGAGTAAAAGAGTCATGGAAATTAAGGCCAGAGAAAACCCCTAGGTGAGGGGTCAGTCCTGCTTTAAGCAGGGTATTAGACTAAATGACCTCTTGAGGGCCCTTCCACCCCTGATATTCTATGATCATCTAGTCTGACCTCCAGTACATCACAGGCCACCAACACCACCTAGTACTAATACATTAAACACAACAACAGAAATGAGAACAAAGTAAATGAGGCCCACAAGAGACTAGCTTATTATGCCTTCCAATTGGAAAGCATGAGATGCACTGTCTTAGGGATGGGGGGGTCAATGAGATGCACTGTGCTAGGAATGGGGGTTCTCCTTCCAAGAGAAGGAGGCGGGTGGAGGTGATTGGGGATTCCTTCAGGGAAACTGAGTCATCTATCTGCCATCCTGACCGGGAAAACTGAGAAGTGTGCTGCTTGCAAGGAGCTCGGATTCACTATGTGACAGAAAGACTGCCGAGACTCTTCAAGCCCTCTTCTTGACATGTTGTTTACAGACAGGGAAGAAAAAGTGGATGGGACCGTGGAAAGCAATGACCATGAGATGGTCGAGTTCAGGATCCTGACACAAGTAAGAAAGGAGAGAACCATAATGCAAACCCTAGATTTCAGAAAAGCAGATTTTAATTCCCTCAGGGAAATGATGGGCAAGATCCCTTGGGAGAATAATATGAGGGGGAAGGGAGTCTATGAGAGCTGTCTGTATTTTAAAGAGGCCTTATTGAGGCTGGAGGGACAAGCCATCCCGATCTGTAGAAAGAATAGTAAATATGGCAGGTGACTAGCTTGACTTCACAGTGAAATCCTTGCTGATCTTAAACACAACAAAGAAGCTTGTAAGAAGTGGAAAATTGGACAAATGACCGGGGAGAAATATAAAAATATTGCTCAGACATGCAGGAGTGAAATCAGGAAGGCCAAATTGCACTTGGAGTTACAGCTAGCAAGAGATGTTAAGAGGAACAAGAAAGGTTTCTTCAGGTATGTTAGTAACAAGAAGAAAGTCAAGGAAAGTGTGGGCCCCTTACAGGATGAGAGAGGCAATCTAGTGACAGAGGATGTGGAAAAATCAAATGTACTCAGTGCTTTTTTTGCCTCTGTTTTCACGAACAAGGTCAGCTCCCAGACTACTGTACTGTGCAGCACAGTATGGGGAGGAGGTGATCAGCCCTCTGTGGAGAAAGAAGTGGTTCAGGACGCTTTAAAAAAGGTGGATGAGCACAAGTCCTTGGGGCACGATGAACTACATCTGAGAGTACTAAAGGAGTTGCTGGATGTGATTGCAGAGCCATTGACCATTATCTTTGAAAATTCATGGCGGTCACGGGAGCTCCTGGATGACTGGAAAAGAGCTAATGTAGTGCCCATCTCTCTTCAGTATGCAAATTTCAGATAATTTTTGTATAGCTGATCTGAAAAAATGCCAAATCTCCTCTATATTGAAGTTCTTGAGCTTGTCAGGACACACTGCATCCTGCTTCACTGCATCAGCTGTTTAACACCTGGAAAGAGTATTTCATGGTGCTAGTGTCAGCTCACCTGGATTTGACATTACTTAGTACAGCTAGTTTAACTGGATCCAATCAGATTATCTAGCCAGAACCATGTTCATAGTACTATTATGTAACCCAAAGACCAGAGTGTGGTGCTCTGTCCCATGTAGTGGCACCGAAACGACTTAGAGCAGTGATTGTCAAACTTTTGTACTGGTGACCCCTTTCACATAGCAAGCATCTAAGTGTGACCCGTCAAGTAAATTAAAAACACTTTTTTATTTATTTATCACCATTATAAATGCTGGAGGCAAAGCAGGGTTTTGGGTGAAACCTGACAGCTCACTACCCACCTCACGAGCCCTTGATGAGTCTCAATTAGATTAGTGAGTGTGTTACAGCCTCAGTTAAGTGCCATGTTGTTTCTTTAGCTCATGCAGTAGAGGTCCTAGGTTCAATCCCTTCCAGTGATGACTGGCGTCTGTCCGTGTTAAAATTAGATGCTGAGTCTGGCTAATAAATTGATTGTCACAGTCATGCCTATAACTTCCTGCCTACTGAGCTAAACATTAATTTTAAAGAAAGAATAGTCTAGTTCATTTTTCTTTTCATTAGATACAAATCTATCTTGAGTGAGTTAGAGGAAAAGCTTTCTTGGTTCAACCTGTGGTTTCAGCAGCTGATAGCGTTCAGCATCCCGGGGTCAGGTGTGCAGTTCTTGAGAGACCACACAGGGCTGCTGAGGTGATGAAGAGACAAGGGAGAGAGAAAAGATCAAGGTATTCATCTGTGAAGAAAGGAGCTTCCAACCGAGGTGCAGCCTGCGTGGTGAGCTTGTGGCTAAATTGCTCATCCCACCCTATCTAGCCTGTGAAAGCAGCAAACTTAGCCTTATATTGTTAATTCTGCACCTGCTTGTTTTTTTTCTCTGAAGAACAAGACTATTTTTCATATGAACCATTATTTTGTGTAATGAAAGTCAAACAACACAAGGGATGAATACAAAAAGCCAACATTAGCCTAAATCTTTCCCTATGTTTCACACTTACTGTCTGGTCACCCTACTTGAAGGAGCTGTGATAATTTTCCCCCTTAGAGTTGCATGCAATTTCTGGCCCACAGTGCTAAATAAGCTTAATATAAAGAAAAGTAAATTATCTTTCGGATTTTCCAGAAGGACGCACCTGTGCTAAATTGGCCAAACAATGAACATTCTGAAGGCAAAAAACAAGAGATGGACTGAATCCATCCCCTGTATCAGCCCAGTGAAATGTGAGCTCTCCCCTCACAGGCTCTCAATTTCCTTCCTTGAGTTGTAAATTGAAAAAGTGGGAATTTTAGTAATATGTTTATGATTCTTACCACATGCCTCATTTGGTATGCCTCTGCTTTTCATTCCTATGCATGGAACATATAGAGTTAAAATGTTGCTCTTAAGGCAGAGGGGGACATGAGGCATTGTGTCACATTACCTGCCATCCTCACGTCAGCGGCGTGCTCCCCCGTTGACTCCAGCTTACGCCTCGCCTCAAGCTGGAGTGCCGGAGTCGACGGGGGCAGCACTGGGAATCGATTAATCGCGTCTTTCTAAGACACGAGAAATCGATCGCTAAAATATCGACGGCTACCCGCGGTAGTGAGGACGTACCCTGAGAGGAACTACGAGGGTCTTTGGGAACTGTCACAGTGAAGGGAGTCACTCCCAAGGAGTCACTCCCAGTTACAGGGTGGAGCATAGGTCAGACCCTCTGGATCTGTGACAGCGCTCTGTGACAGAAACAGTATACTTTCTATGCGTATTCTGAACACTGCCGGTCTGCCTAGAGTATTTAAAAGCCTTTCCCAGGCTCTGTTGCTATCACCACAATACCATGATATGTACTTATTGGAATCTGCCATCTCTAACTGTTCTAGTCTGAAGTTTTTCTAGATTAGGAAACAAGATTAGCATTAGACCTCAAATTCTTTCTTAATCTAGGTAAATATTAGACAATCTTACCCTGAAAGGATGACGATAACTGAGGAACACACTCTGCAGGCGTAAAGAATGAGTGACTGGCAGCATGTGAGCCCCAATTTCTGTCTATTTAATCCGTATGTCTGGGGTTTACACTGCGTGTATCATCATGGTGTCTGAGCAAGGGCTGGACAATGGCAGTGGTCTTTGTACATAATCTCCTCCAGACAGCACAGACCCTAGGCGATGGTACCATTGGCCCCAGTAAGAGCTCTCTGCAACCAGGGCTAGCACTGGAGTGGATGTATTCGGCAGGTAGATCACTTCACTCCTTTGCATTTCTAGTTATAGTTCTGTGACCCCATCTACAGCAAGTATTACTGAGCCTAGACCGGATATACCCTTTCTGGATATTCTTGTGCCGTTGTGATGTATGGGGCTGGTGTGGATGGAATATTCCATAGACTTTTTCGAAAGGCCATATCGCTTTTGAGGAAGGGGCTAGAGATTATTAAACCCACATAAAAATTGAACTGTTCTGGAGAAGGTGGAGAGCCAGCTGCGGAAGAGGGAAAAGGGCTGACTTACATCAAAAGGAGGACAAGAATGAGAAACTTGTCATACGTACGGGTTCCCCAAAACCCTTCAAAAGAAGGGCTTGCCATAAGGGAAAGTCCAAGATGCTCTCCACCTGGTAAAAAAGATATTTTTAATCAGCATGGCTTTTATTCGTTGCAGGTCTGAAGGGTTTTCCAGATCTGAACTAGACTTGTTTCAAATAGCTCCTACGGAGACCAATATTGAGAAAAGTATCTACATCAAGGTGTCACCTCTGTCGGCCGTTATATAGGTGCCCACATCAACTTTTTTATAGCAGGGAAAGGTATAGATTATATGTATTTAAACAACACACTTCTGTACCTATGCTGCAAGACTGTAAAAGGAAACAGAAATAAATTCACCTGGGGCCGGTTTAATTCAATATCTTTAGTCAATGATCTAGAGGATGGCGTGGACTGCACCCTCCAACTTTGCAGATGACAATAAACGGGGAGGACTGATGGATACCTTGGAGGGTATAGCTTGGATACGATACAGAGGGCTCTAGACAAATTAGAGGATTGGACAAAAAGAAATTTGATGAGGTTCAACAAGGACAAGTGCAGAGTCCCGCACTTAGGAAGGAAGAATCCCATGCACTTCTACAGATTATGGCCCGAATGACGAGGCAGCAGTTCTGCAGAAAAGAACCTAGGGATTACAGTGGACGAAAAGCTGGATATGAGTCAACAGTGTGCCCTTGTTGCCAAGAAGGCTAACGGCATTTTGGGTTTTATAAGTAGGGACATTGCCAGCAAATCTAGGGACATGATTAACCCCTCTATTCAACATTGGTAAGGACCCATATGATGTATTGTGTCCAGTTCTGGGGCCCACACTACAAGAAGGATGTGGGAAAATTGGAAAGAGTCCGGAGAAGGCCAACAAAAAATTATAGGGGCCTGGAGCACATGACTTACGAGGAAAGGCTGAGATAACAGGAATTGTTAGTCTCCCTCCATTATCAACACAGGGGTTTAAAATATCCTCACACATGTATTGAGTTGAGCCAGTTGTTTGGGTGATCCCTTCTGACTCCTTATTGCTTGCAATAAATCTTATTTTTCCAGGTCTACTGAGTTATGCCTATCCTTTGAGGTATATTGGACTGAACTCCAAAGGAAATAAGCAGTTTTTGCAACTGTCTTCAGAAGAGAAGACTGAGGGGAGATTTGATAGCTGCTTTGAAATACCTGAAACTTGGTTCCAAAGATGCTTGATCTAGACTGTTCTCAGTCATACCAGATGAGAGAAGAAGGCTTAATAGTCTCAAGTTGCAGTGGGGAAGGTTTAGGTTGAATATTAGGAAAAGCTTTTTCACTGAGAGGGTGGTGAAGCACTAGAATGGGCTACCTAGGGAGGTGGTGAAGCAGTGGAATGGGTTACCTAGGGAGATGATGGAAGCTCCTTCCTTAGACGTTTTGAAGGTCAGGCTTGACAAAGCCCTGGCTGGGACGATTTAGTTGTGGTTAGTCCTGCTTTGAGCAGGGGGGGTTGGAGTAGATGAACTCCTGAGGTCCCTTTCAACCATGATATTCTATAATTGACCAGGGACACTGAGATGCGCCTGGTCAATTTCTCTGTGCCCTCTATTTTCATTCACTTGGATTTCACGCTGGGAGAGTGCCTCGTAAGCCAAAGCAACACCTGTTACTATTATAGGTATCCGTTTTTTGAATCGGTGCTGAATTACAGTGACGACACACTCACCACAGAATTTTCAGTCACACTCTGTTCCTGTCATGGTAGAAACAGTTATTTTCTCTTTAACAGCATCGCACTGCTTAACATACTTTATGTTCCTTGAACCATGGCGCTGTAAAGTTTCACTTTTTCGTATTTAGCTAAGTCAGTCTTTTGAGTAACAGACCTCATTTCAGACTACAGTAAGTGAGCTGGAGAGGGAGTCCTTAATTGCTCTAACTAGGGGCTAGGCACAAGGTACATTTTCACTGCGTACGTCGGGGGTAGATAAACTATGGCACGGGTGCCGAAGGCAGCACACGAGCTGATTTTCAGTGGCGCTCATACTAACTGGGTGCTGGTCACCGGTAAAGCCTTTTACTTTAGTATTAAATGAAGCTTCTTAAATATTTTAAATCCTTATTTAATTTACATACAACAATAGTTTAGTTATATATTATATACTTATAGAAAGAGACCATCTAAAAACATTAATATGTATGACTGGCACAGATATCCTTAAATTAGAGTGAATAAATAAAAGTTCGTCACACCACTTCTGAAAGATTGGCGATTCCCGGCATACGCCATTATCAATTAGTCAAAAGCCCCGTTATCAGACTGTTAGCAAAACTTAACAGAGGTCAGATAAACACCCACAGCCTGCTTCACCAGAAGCTTCTTTAAATGAAACTCTTTTATTAAACAATGTTTTTGTAAGCGTGCGTCTCTTTTACAGCATGTGCATTTGAGTCTGTGTCAAAGGTACTTTTCCTTTTAAGGGATTAAGTGCTATTTCTGATATGGTGTCAGTGATTCTCCCCTGCAGCACCTCCTATTGGTCGTCCAGGTAGCTTGTCTTCAGCTTAGAGCACCTTTTGAAGGCTGGTGTCTCGCTGTCTGCTGGCCCCATGTCTCTCTCCCTGGACACCGATGCCTTCTACCTTGGGTGCTGCGCCCTGGCAGTAACCTCACACTCTGCCGCTAGGTTTCCCTGAGTCTCTGATACCCACCTTCCCTCAATCTAGTTTACTATCAGTCATCATCAAGTCTCCCGCTCCCTGGGGACATTGCAGCGTAAAAGCCAGCCATCACAGTTAAGGGCGGGGGGATGCCACCTCTCCCTACCCCTGAGCTACCGCCGCAAGCTCAGCACCCTTTCTTGGCCAAAGACTAAGCCCTCTATCCTGAGGAGTTGCCAGTCTGGAGTTTCCTAGCTCCTCTGTTCTATCCCCGTAGCCCTGCTCACTCAAGGTACCTTCTTAAGCTTCCCCAACAGCCAGACCAGTCTGCCTCTACAGCTAGAGGAGACTCTCTCTGACTAAGCAAACTCCTTTTATCAGGGCCAGCTGGGCCCTAACTGACTAAGACACAGCTGAGGTTGCTGTGCCCCAGCTGCTTTCACTTGCAGCCCTCCACTGGGCTGCCTTTCTTTAGCAGCAGCCTATACAGGGCTGCTTTTAACTCGCTCAGGGCAGGACCGAGGTGGTCAATCCGCTGGTGATGGCCAGTATTTAAAAAAAAGAGGCCGAACACGTTATAGCCTTCCTTTGGTGCGAGAATCATTTGCTAAGTAATTTTAAATGGACCAGGTTTCTTTTCATACATACAGACATGATTTAGGGCAGCATCTCCAACTGTTAAAAAGAACCTACCAATAATTCAGCTCTTTTTATAGCAGGCTGTTCTTTTCAAAGTATAAACTGACGGCCAGTCTGGAAGAAAAACACTGGTTCTTTGTGTATAACGTCTGGTGTGGAAGTATTTAAATCCACCATCAGTTATCCATAAGTTTTTTTTGGTAACATTATCAAAATATTAGAGAAATAATTGCGTTTTACTGGGGTACATTTTCTGAGCTAGCAGAGTGATTTTCAATTTATCACTAGGGATTTTTAACAGAGCCATGTACTTTGTGTTTGTCAAGTGTTCGACTTTTTTCCCCTGACAAAATACATTTTGAACTATATACATAATGCCTGGCTTTCTGTCATGCACATACTTGGGAAAGTTTTTCTCACTTTTATTGCTTTCACAAGTAGAATTCATGAGATCGTCTACAATAATTGGTAGGAAACAAATGGTGACTGTGAAACGCATGTGCAGCCACTCTAGAAAACTGATACAAGTTCTTTATACAGAGGTTGCCAGCCACTGTAACATCACATAATGCTCTCAGGCATAACAGGCAATATTTGGTTAGCATTATCAACAGATTTTTTTATAACATTAACTTTTCCCAAAGTTTCTAGGCCAGCAAGATTTATAGAAACAGGGTGTGTCCAGCTCATCCATTGTCAAAAAATTTAGGGCAGTGTTTTATTCCCTTTTCCAAGAACCTCTTGTTGTAAACAACGTTCTCTAATTTTAAAGGAGTTTTGTCTCTGATTTTTGTTTCTTATGACAGAGGGCTGCTTCAGATCTAGCTTTTTTGGGGTGTTCTCTCCCAGGGCCGCAGTGTAGTCCAGGACTAGAGCTTTCAAACAGTCAGAGTTGATCTTTTCACAGTTTACTACATTCAGGGAAATCCTTTTGACTTTCATACACGCCTTCCCTCTTGACAGCTTGTACCCCTATGTGTTTGGGCCAGCTGACACAAACTCGGTGATGTGTTGACCTGATGGGCTCTTGCTTGAGAGGTCCCATAAATAATCCCCCAGAATAGGGTTACAGTTCCCCGCCCTTTTCACAAATATCACTGAGTCAGTGTCATGATACAGGAACTGGTTTTCTGACCTGTCTAGCAGGTTGTATAGTTCTAGGGTGACCAGACGGCAAGTATGAAAAATCGGGACAGGGGTTGGAAGCAATAGGCGGCTATAATAAGAGAAAGCCCCAAAGATCGGGGCTGTCCCTATGAGATCGGGACATCTGGTCATAGACCTAAGTGGTATAAGCAGTGGTAAAACAGCCTATGAAGACATTGGTATTGCCAGAGACTGCGTAGCAGTCTCTTGCATGCCTCCAGGGCACACAGAGTTTCATCATCGATAAACTCAAAGGAGGAAACCTGTCGGATGAAATTGCAGGAAAACAGGTAATGAAAGAGTTCATTAAAGTCTCTCACGATGCTGTTATTGGGTAGCTTTGGTCTTTGGACGAATTTATCCAACAGAGAATTTAAAAACAGTTTAGCAATTTGGTGCTTAGTGGGGTTCACCATGATCTCATCTTGGCATATACATATGCCTTTTTCCACTAGAAATTGTTAGTAATTTTTTTTTGTTTTTCGTCATCTGTGCACCAGTTGCGATACCCTGAGGTATACCCTGAGGTATAATTGTGATACCCTGAGGTGTAATTTTATGTGCTGTGAAAAGAGATTTTTTTTTCTTCAAAATTCCAGATTTCATAGGTATTAGCCACCGCTTACTTCTTTACTATATCTGCATTCAATTCCACTATGCACCAAGTCTGTAGGATGGCCCTTTCCTTATCAGTATGGGTGCATGTCTCCCACTGCTTGGTTTCTGCTCAGATTCAGCATAGTGGGAACTTAACTTTGTCACCCATTCTGACAGGTAATAACTGGAAAAAAGAGTTCTTGTATACTTTAACTTTCGTAATTCCAAAATAATTGTTTTGCAGTCCAAATTTGTCATGAAATATATTGGGGTGTCTCATAATGTAGAATTTGGTTCTCTTTATGAAAGGTACAGGTTGGTAAAAGCAAAATAATGGATTTCTTCGCCGTGGTTAGGTTTGTAATATAGGTGCATAGGGTTAGTCCTTCCCATGAAAAAGAACATACCTACGCACGAGAGGCAGATGCGGCTGGGCTTGTTTAAGAAATCTACATGCTCCGTGTCTGTTTCTATCATAACCTCCCATTCGTGCTCCCAGAGGGCCCTCATTAAGTAACCAAGTCTTTTTAGGCAGTTGGTCTTGAGATCGGTCTTGTAATAAAGGCCACATCATAGAGTTATGTGATTTTTCACAACGGATGACACAGCTGTGGAAAAACACCTGATGAACTCAAAGGCTGAATATACCCCACTAACGATGGCATAACTGTCTAGAAAGTAGGGGGCCAACCTGTAACTCCCCCCTTTACAGCATTCTGTATCTGTATATTTTCTTTATGAGCGATATACAACAGCCACTGAATAGAAGGAGATCAATATCTCTTTTTCTACCTATGATAGTTGTCTGTCGGGAGAAAAACTACTGTGTAAGGCTGCAAAAACATAAAGAAACATAAACATGCAGAAAGAGGCCACTGTTATGTACCAGAAATTCTTTACCTCTGTGACTTTACGAGGGCCTTCCTCTACAATATCTCCTTTCTCTCATTTTCAAGATTTCTTCAGTGTACAGTATACAGGGCCATGTGGAAATTTTGATATCCTACTGACAATAGGACACTAACAGATGAGCTCTTTCTGCAAGTCAAACGTCTCATAGCTCTTGTCACAATAAAAGTAAAGAAATTGTCTTCTCTTCCTGGGAATCATGCTGTCTATAATGTCCCATTCCAAGCATAGGCCCCCCCAAATTGTTTTCGTTCTCTAAAGTGTTAAAAAAAATGGGAAATACCTTTTGCAACTTTCAAAACCCCCCATCACCTGTGGAAGGTTGCTAAGCTTCATGGGTAAGAAGTTTAAAGAGGCTCTAAAACGAACACTTATGGCCTTAACTTCCATACATATTAGTTTACCACGCTCAGATATCAGTTCTATGCACAGCTTTTTCTTCAGTAATTGTTTAACAAAGAAGTACGCCTCCTAATCTTTGGAATTGTGCATTAGGAACATGTAGTTGCAGGTTTTTTTTTTTACATTTTTACATTTTATGTCCATGTATATTGTGTAGATAGTAGACTTTTAATCATAAATTGTAAACCTAGGCCTTCTCACGTGTTTATGGTTGCTTTACATGATAATATTTAACCTCTCCTGTTTATGTAACACTTAAAACACTCAGCAAAAGGGTTATATAAATAAATTTTCTTCATGCATACAAAGTTGCAACAAGTATACTTTTCTGATGATTCAGGCTTTCTAATATTATATATAAAATACATGTGGTTGCGTATTTATCACCAGTCATCAAACCTTCACACTCCGTCCATTTATACCGATGCTCACGTCCACGTAAGACTGAGACGTATCACATAACTTTTTATATATACAAGAAGTCTTGGCTACAATGGGCCTCCGCCTTTAAGAAAAACCAACCCACCTATCACAGCATAAAGCACCACCAGTATGTTGAGTCCTAAATACTGTTCAAATGACGCTATCTCATTGAGTAGAATTTTTTTTGATGTGTCCACCCCGGTTTCTTATGTAACTTTCTCGCTCCCATCTAACGGGTCTTATTCTGCGGTTTTACACTCGGACATGATGTCCAAGATCCTACCTGCAGAAAACAGATTAGTACCAATCTAAGGCAGGTCTACCAAGGATTGTCGCTTTTTTTTGGATAATTTGAATGCTGCGGTTAGCATTTAAACTCTACGGCCACCCTTGCCCACATTTTCAACAACTGTTACAATGAAGCAGAAGCTCCCATTGACATGCATCTCTGTAGCAGCTTTGAGGTCTGACTTAACTAGTCTTCCGCACACAGGTCACCCCTAGTTTAAAACATAACATAAGACGTACTGGGTGTGACTAAAGCTCCATCTAGCCCAGTATCCTGTCTACCAACAGTGGCCAATGCCAGGTGCCCCGGAGTGAGTGAACCAAAGTAATGATCACGTGATCTCTCTCTCCTGCCATCCATCACTCCCCCCGAGAAACAGAGGCTAGGAACATCAGTACTTAACAAGCCAGGCTAATAGCCATTAAAGGACTTAACCTCCATGAATTTATCCAGTTCTCTTTTAAACCCTGTTCTAGTCGTAGAACCTCCTCAGGCAAGGAATTCCACAGGTTGTCCATTCTTTGACCAAGAAATTCCTGTTATTTGTTTTAAACCTGCTGCCCACTAATTTCAATGGGTGGAAGCCTAGTTCTCTTATGGGAACACGTAAATAACTTTTCCTTATTCAGTTGCTCCACGCCACTAATAATTTTATATACCTCTATCATATCCCCCCAGTCTTCTCTTTTCCAAGCTAAAAAGTCCTAACCTCTTTATTCTCCCCACATACGAGCTCCGTTCCATACCCGTAATCATTTTAGTTGAACCTATCCTTTTCTAATGCCTGTATATCCTTTTTTGAGATGAGGAACCCACATTTGGACACAGTATTCAAGATGTGGGTGCACCATGGATTTGTATAAAGGCAATAAGATATTCTCCATTTTAGTCTCTATCCCTTTTTAAGGATTCCTAACATCCTGTTTGCTTTTTTGACTGCCACTGCACACTGCATGGACATCTTCAGAGACTATCCACGATGACTCCAAGATCTTTTTCCTGAGTAGTCACAGCTAAATTAGCCCCCATCATATTGTACGTAAAGGGGTTATTTTTTCCAAAGCGCATTACTTTACATTTATCCACAATAAATATCATTTGCCATTTTGTTGGCCAATCACTTAGTTTGTAAGATTTTTTGAGAGTCTTCACTGTCTGTCTTAACTATTGTGCCACTTTTAGTGTCATCTCACTGATTACGCCTTCTTGCCGAAAACGAAGGGAGTTAGTTAAATAACAACTCTAAAGATAATTATCAGGAAGAGGGGCGGATTAAGACCCTTACAGGCCCTAAAAACGGGGTTGGCAAACTACGGCCCGCGGGCGACGTCCGGCTCGCAAGACCATTTCATCCAGTCCACGTAGGCTAAATCTGCCCCTCCCGTTGAGCCGCGCTGAGCGGGCTCCGCTGTGAGATCAAGACTGCAGGCTCTGCCCTCCACCAGAGCAAAGGAGGGAGCGCTCTGCGGGCCCGGGCTGCGCTCTCGCCACTACACGGCGCATCTAGGGGACCTCTCGAAGGGGCCGGAACTTCATTTTCGCCCCCCCCCCCGGATCCACGTCAAAGAGGAAGAGCTCTGCGGGCCCAGGCTCTGCACTCGCCCCCTCCCCAGGAGCAACCCTGTGTGGGCAGAGCTCTGGGGGCAGGGGCTGCATGCCCTCCGCAGTAGCTCTGGTAAAGAGAAGGATGACGGGTTCCAAGATAGTTGTTGGGGGGTGGCTTGGAGGGGCAGTGAGAGAGCAATGAAGGTTAGATGGGAGTGGGGTTCTGGGGTGGTGTTTAGCGGGTGGGAAGGGGGATAAAGCTCGGGGCAGTGAAAGGACAGGTAGGAGAGGAATGCGGTAGAGCATGAGGTCCCGGGGTTGTAAGTGCTCTATGAAAGGGGAAGTCTGCGGACAACATTGAGAGGGGGTGATGGATGGGTGAGGGATTCTCAAGGGTCAGTCAGGGAGATGGAAGTAGGAAGGGCCTGGATTGGGAGAGGGGACGTCCCTACCCGGCTCTCGATATAATTGCAAATACGATGCAGTTTTCAGACCAAAAAGATTGGCCAACCCTGCCGTAAGCATTGAAAATATTATGGTGCCTCCACATGCGTAATTCAAAATAAAAACAATACTATACCATAAAACAAAATTTTATTTTTCGAAATGACACAAAACTAACATGTATGCTCAAATTAAAATAGCTTCTTTCTAGATTTTCTGATTGCAAAAATCTGGATAAATTCACCAAAGCTGAATCAACGAAGCGTGTCCACTTCTATACACAATTTTGCTCTTTGATGGTTTTTTTTTATTCTCCTCAACTGAGAAAAAGAGCATTCTGTGGAAAAGATAGTAATCATCAATGTTAGAAAAATATGTAGTGTGATCTCTATATTTGGAATAACACATTTTATTTCATCTTTCAGTATTGTGTAATGAAGATCAATGTTACTAGATTTCATTTTTCCTGTTTCATTATATTTTGTGTGCATACAAGAGTGGAACTCCTGGACTGATGCTAAAGTCCATATCATTTAGAAAAGAAAATCTATTTGATACTTCTTTGAACACTTCATCTCCTCTCTTCCTATGAGCTGAAAGTGCATCAATTGAGGATAGTAAATAGATGCGCAAAATATGTCTGTTTCTGTTGCACTGCTATCATTTTCTTGTTTTGTTCCTGATTGGCTTGCGGAACGAGGCTTCTTTGTAGCTAGTATCAGGCAACATATCTTTTGATATGTCGTCAAAGCTTTCAAAATTATTCCTGTGTAAGTGGTCTGCTAATGATTGACAGAGGTCTGCACATTTTTTTCAAATACAATTCTTTTTATTGGAGAGCTTTACTTGTGTTGTAAAATTTCATTACATATGGTCAACATTCATATAAACTCTATTTCTTGCATTTGTTTGCAATTTTCTCTGCCTCACCTATAGTGTGTGATAGGTGTTCAGCTATACTTTCTAATGCACCCATAACCTTTGAGTAGGAATCCAAAATTGCACTTGTTGCCGCTCTATGTGCCTCCCAGCAAGTATCAGAAAGAGATTTCAAGACATAATCATTACCCAGATATGTTATAAGACGCTTTTATTTTAAGCACTATGTTTTAAGATGCTTTTTTGGAAATATGAAACAACGTCTTAAAAAATGAAAAATGCTCCTTCTTTTGGTGCCCCTGTTTTACTGGTGCCCTAAGCAAGTGCTTAGTCTGCCTGCTGAGTACTCCATGCTAGGTCACAGTCTTCCCTTCTGTTAACGTCATGGAAAGCTAACTGTATGGCCGGTGTATGTCTTCAACAACCTGCTGACAATTCATTCGCTCAAGATTGAAAAAGCAAAATTCCTCACTGTACACTAAACCCACAAATCTAGGTAAGTCTTGTTTCCCATTTATCACTTACTCTAGTTGCACATCTGTTTGAAGGTCTGCATTTGCTGGATTTCATGGGGTTTCCACTATGGGATCATCAGCTGCGTCTTGTACGTCAGACACTATCTGAGAGTCAAAGTCCAAGGGTTCATAACGAGTATCATCAGGAGTAGACAGGGACCAGTTTAGGAATTCTGGGGAATTTTTTAAATCAGAATCTGAATGAGCGTTAGCACCAACCCACACTTCAGATTCCACTTCCCCATTCTCAGACAAATCAGCCTCCAATAGGGAGCATCTCTTTTTGGTTCTGTCTCCTCACCTCTTAGGCTTTCAAAAAAATTTACAGCACTCCTTGCCCATACCTTTTGGGCAGCCCTCTTTTTAGCCCCAAATGCTGTCCCAATTCTTGTTTAAGCCTTAGCTGATGTGTACCTTTGAGGATGTCCCTTTTATCCGGGTCCCTTTCCATAACGAGTCACGCCTTGACCCTGAGTAGACTCGCAGTTATCCAGGATTAAGGACGTAGACTCTACATTATCCAGACTGATAGGAAAAAATATTCCTGGTTCAATAAATCTCTGATAATCACCAACGATACCTGAGTCAACATTGGTGAGAATTCATCTGGAGTACTTTTTCCAGTTTTGGGCCCCACACTGCAATAAGGATTTGGAAAACTGGAAAGAGCCCAGCAGACTGCAACAAAAATAATTAGGTGGTTTGAGCACATGATTTATGAGGAAAGGTTGCGGGAACTGAGACTGTTTAGTCTACAGTAGAGAAGCCTGACGGGGAAGTTTTACAGGGATGGGCGTGGGTATGCTGGGTGTTCTCCCAAGGTACACAATGGGAAAAGGATGGTTACAGAGTGCACAGTGGGAGTGGGGCACGAACATGAGAGAACAGGAATCTCCCTCACTGGATGTTACAGAAAGTTCATTCTGGATTCTGATGCTGTGTATTGGCAGGGGAAGTTGACTCACAGGATAGGAAGAAGACTACTGTGATAAGTAACCCCCCCGAGTGCCATCAGATGTCCTTGGGGAGAGCACTGAGCCTGCATGTTCGTCCAGCCTGGGATTTCTTAGACCAGGGGTTTCAAACTGGTGGTTGCGACCCACTGGGGGTCGCTGAGTGCTTCCCTGGGGGTCGAGAGCTCCCGGTGCCATGTGAAAGCTGTCGGATGAATTACTTGAGCATTCGGGGGATTTGTTCTCAGTTTGGCTGCAGTCTGGAGTGCTTGGAATATCCGCCGAAAAGCAGCAGAATGCGGAAATAATTCAGTCGGTGGACATACAAGGGTTGCGCGGCAATCGAGGAAGCTGAAATGGGTCACGGTTTTCAAAAGTTTGAGAACCACTGCCTTACACTGTTCTGCTAAGCCACGCCCTCAAGCCTCCTCCAGCACCGACACAGATAAATACACAGACACTGAGATCAGCTCAGCATGGGAAGACTCAGCTAGTTTATTGGCAGCACTCAGCTGAACAGCGCTCTTGGATGTAAATGCAAAATTCTATTGCCTTGTGGTGTGCAGTGACCTGTAGAGTGTAGGATTATAAAAGTCACTCCCTGCCTAAATGTGGAAAAAAATATGCACAGCTTTTTGCCCCCGGTTGTGAATTCTACAAACTGGGTTTCCAGGAAAATAAAAATTTTATTAACTGAAAACAACGCATTTTAAGTTATTTTAATTATTGCAAGCAGATTTTTGAGAAAATTGAACAGAAACGCAAACTAGGCATAATACAATAAATAAATTGTTTACAAGTAACTACTTTCTCACCATAAATCTTGTTTTAGACAGATTGCAGGTGTTCGTGAAGGCAAGCTGTACTTGCTTACAGTTTAAAACTAAGATATGGCTCTCACAAGCCATACATCTTTTTCATACTGGGTTCTGTCGTTTCTCCCGATCCCTCTCTCTTTATTTTGTATATGTTTTCAGCAGTCATTCTGGTGAGGATTCAGTGAAAAATGAACCTTGATTGTCTCATTTCCCTTAGTTAAATGAGATGTAGCTATCGTAGAAATTTTTTTTGTTTCCCGGTTTGATCCCCAACTCCGTTGAGTGGAAAAAATATTAGGAGTCCAAGATGGAGTCCAGAAGCAGGTGACATGATCAGATGACCCTGCAGTGTCACAGTAATCCTGAGCCAAAAAACATTTGTAACGTCCTAGGAAGCTGGGACATTAGCTTCTTTAGTGTCCTGTTGTTCTCCCTAATACTTCATTGACTCGTCCTTATCTAACCAGCGAGACATTGCATTCTGTCTGGAGGGTGTTTCCCACGCGCAAATACTTTTTATTAGTACAGATGTACAGTTAACATTTCTAACGTTAGATATAAAAAAATGATACATGCATACAAATAGGATAATCATATCGATTACATCATAACCTTTCCAAATATACCTCACATGCGCCATCTTGCATAAAATACATCTTAGACACTATAATGATATTATAACAATATTTCTATGAAGAATATGGGATGCAATGTCACAGCTAAATTCACAAGTGTACGAGAGTTATTGCTATTTATAATGTTGACTTTGGATGTAATGCACCTTGACTGGCTTATCAACTAGGTATTTGTTGCAAGGTTGTCCCTCTTGGCCTCAGTGTTATAGCTGGGTAATTGTGACCCTCCCCCCGCAACACACAAAACTGGGCAAAATGAAGGGTATATTAGAAGTCATTTCCACTAAACTTTGTATTTGATTCTTAACATGATGGGTGATGGCTTACAGTTCAGATCCAAAGGAAATCTGATGGGGACAATATTTTTTATATGAATAAAATAAAGTCCATTGATTAAAGCAGCCTCTTTCACAGAGTGGAAACCATCAGTGGTGGAACTAGGGAGGCTGCCGCATCCACTGCCTTGCAGTTGTATCCATCATATACAGGGTTTCGCGTATAGATCAACGACTCTCATCACTCCATTATATAAATTGTTCCAGCACCTCTTGTGGAAAATGTAATTTTCTATCCCTGTCAGACAATAATATGGTCTTCCTTTTTACCTTCAATTCCCTTCTACCTCCACAGGAAAAACACAGGGCACCAGGAGTCTTATGGAGCAGACTCATTTATTGTAAGTAAGGATGATTAGCTGATGGGGGAGATCCTAGATTAAATAAATCAGCAAAAAGAATCCCACATGAACTATATGTGGTATCAAAAGAATAAGGGTGCATGAAGGGTGAAGAGATACAGAAAGTTAATAGTGTGAGGAGAGCTTGCGAAACGGATTCATGGACCAAGATCGCAGTTTGAGAGATGAAGAGAGAATACAACAAAAGAAGCTATATGAGCAATTTATTTGTGCTCAGTGCTATCAGATTGCAGACTCCACTGCCACCTTCATTTAATGCTCAGCCACACGCCTGGGTTCCCCTCCATGCTATCATGTCCAGTAACTAGATAACCAGGAAGTGGCTGAACCACATCACAGGAAAGGTAATGGGAATATGGAACGGTCAGACTTACCCTGTGCAGAACAGTTGTGGCCCACATATCTAAAATGTACCAGAAAAACCAAGGAGAGCAGAGGGACACCCGGGGTAGATGGAGCTGTGAGATGAATTTAGGAGCTCTGTGGCCTCTAAGAGGTGAATGCTACCACCTGCCTCCAGCAAGAAGGGAGTCTTTCTTGTGATAATCGTGTGTCAGCTCCCTGCCATCTCTAGCCTTACAACCACTCAAACGCTGTCCTCTAGGCTATGCCAGCCCTAACTTTGCCTTGCAGATTAGCAATAGATGCTCCCCAATTCCTGTCACTTCGAATAATTTCCCCTGTGATATCCAGGAGAAAATACGCCATTTGCTCAAGAAACGCCCTGAAAACACACAGGAACAACTCCGCAGAGAAACAACCCTCTGCTCCCGACCAGGGGTATTCTATCTGCTACCCAAAATCCATAAACGTGGAAATCCTCGAGGACCCCTCATCTCAGGCATTGACGCCCTAATAGCAGGATTGTCTCGCTATATGTAGATTCTCTCAGGCCCTACTCTACCTGCTCTCCCAGCTATCCGCGAGACACCACTGACTTCCTGGGGGAACTACAATCAATTGGTGATCTTCCAGAAAACACCATCCTGGACACTATGCATGTAGACGCTCCGTAAACCAAGAGTCCAGCCAAAGGTAGACTACAAGCGAGTACGAAGAGTATTCTCGATAATGTCAATGCAAACCTGGTGGCTGAAGTTTGTGACTTTGTCAGCCACAACTATTTCACATTTGGGTATCTTCAAGTCGGTAACACTTCTACGGTCCCACAGCATGCCAGAATGGCTGACTTAGAACAATGCGTCCTCTTCCCCTACTCTACTTGGCTACATTGATGACATCTTCATCTGGACCCATGGAAAAGAATTCCATGAGGAAAGCCACCTAGATTATAACAGTTTCCAGCCCACAATCAATATCAGCCAGGACCACTTCACATAAGAGATCCACTCACAAACACTACCCAAACCCGGAAAACTACTAACCTAGATGACTCCAGCTTCCATCCAGGATACACCACACGATCTATTGCCTACATCGAAGTTCTAAGATACAAATGCCTCTGCTTCAATCCCTCAGACAGACACAAACACCTACGGGAGCTCTATCAAGTATGGTTAAAACTATGCTACTCACCTGCTGAAGTGAAGAAACAGATTGAGACAGCCAGAAGTCACATACTACAGGAAAGGGCCAAAAAAGAAAGTAACACGACGCTGCTAGCCATCACATTCAGCCCTCGAACCTAAACCTATCCAGATCTACATCAAAGATCTACAACCTAGCTTGAAGGACAATTACTCTCTCGCAAAGATCTTGGGAGACAAGCCAGTCCTCACTTACAGACAGTCCCCGCAAACTGAAACAAATACTCACCAGCAACCACACTACAAAAACAATAACCTAGGAACTTATCCTTGCAACAAGCCCTATGCCAACTTTGACAACCTATCTATTCATGTTTTACCATCATACGACCTAATCACATTAGTCGTGCCATCAGGGGCTAGCTCACCTTCACCTCTACCAATGAGATACATGCCGTCATGTGCCATGATTTTGTCCTCCATATACATTGACCAAACCGGAGATTCTCTAAGCAAAAGAATAATTAGACACAAATCTGAAATCATAACATTCAAAAAACCCAGTAGACCACTTCAATCTCTGGTCAAATAAAGACCTAAAAGTGGCAATTATTCAAAAAAAAATCTTCAAAAAGAGACTCCAAATGATAAACTACAGAACTGGAATTAATTTGGAAACTGGACACCATTAAATGAGGCTTGAATAAAGACTGACGGGCTGAGTCATTACACGTATTAAAAACTATTTCCCCATGCTAAGTTGTGCGGTACTGTTACGCACACCTTTTTGTTAATTGTTGGCCATCAAGATTATAACTACAAAAGTTATAAAAACTCCAATTTTTTTTTCTACTGCTGATAATAGCCTACCTTAATTGATTAGTCTCTTAGAGTTAGTATGGCAGCCCCCCATCTTTTCATGATCTCTGTGTGACTGTGTGTGTACATATGTGTATATATATATATAGTCTTTCACTCCATGCAGCTGATAAAGTGGGTTTCAGCCCACGAACGCGCTGAGTATTGACGGAAAATCCAGAGCCTCTGTGCCCAAACATGCAGTGTACCCCAGTTTTTCCTTAAACCTATCATTGATTGTAAACCACACAGCACTTCTGAGTGCTCATAAAAAAAGGAGGTTTATTTTTAAAAGAATCGAGATTTTAACTAGCTAAAAGAAAGAGCTAGAAATGATTGGTTGCAACAGTAAAGGGAGAGATAGCTCGGTAGCTTGAGCATTGGCCTGCTATATCCAGAGTTGTGAGTGCACTCCTATAGGGGGCCATCTCGGGCATAAATCTGTGGGTGAGAGTGTGGCCTGCATTGTGCAGGACATCAGACTCTATGATCATACCGGTCCCTTCTGACCTTCAAAGTCCATGAATGCAAAAAAAATTATAAAATATGAATGTGTGTCTACACTTACTATTTTCTAAGTAAAAAAGTAGACTTCCATGCCCCGCCCCCGCAAATATCAATTTCCTCAAAGGATACATAGTGCCCAATTTTCCCTATCCTATTACATTAGAACAATTTTTTGCCTTTTTCATAGCCAGGGCACTCTTCTGCCTGCTATAATGGCCTTTTTCAACGCCAACTGATTTTGATCATTTGCAAGAGACTCTTCTGTAATGTGGCAAGTGTAGACAAAAGAACTTTGTATTACCTCCTTGCTGACTAGGGAGGGGTAACAACTCTCTGATGTATTAATTTACATTGAATGCATGAGATAAAAGGGTTACTATAACAAAACTAATTGTCCAACATTCAAGGGAATTAAACAAGGGCCAAGATTTAGTATTTAGAAAACTCAGCCTTGTTTATGCCATGTCAAACACTGCCTTAAAAACAAATCAATTTAACCTTTTCTTAAAAAATAACCAAAAGAAAAAAAAGTTAAAACATTTGAAATGAAGAGTATTAAATATGGCTTTCATTTTAACACCACCCTTTGTCTTTAGCCGGAGAGTTTTTAGAAAGAAAACACCCTCTACCCCGAAATCCCCTGTACGGCAGGTTCTTAGACAATATTAAGATTGTACTAACTGTCCTTTTGGAGAAAAGCGACTTTAGTAGAGATGGACTAGAGGTGTCATGCCTTCTGTTGCGCAAGTCCAAACCTCATACCATGTGGTGGTTGAACTAATTTACCCTAGTTCACTTTTGTACCTTTTGCCATCAACATTTGCTATTATAGATTATTGTGCCATATCACCTTTCACATACCTTTTACAGCTGAACTCACAATTAGAATAAAAGGTGTTTGGCCAATTATCACAACATCCCTCTTGTTTGAACGGGTCACCACCAAGACACATTCAGTGGGAATATTGACCCATCTAGTCCATTAAGGTGAAAGTCTTCATATCCAGAATATCATAGCATCACATGCCCTGCCTGTCATCACACAGAGTCCATTGCGCTTTCCCTGTGGTTGAGCAGCGCATAGATAACATAGCATCCTTTGTAGGTTACGTGCTTACTGACCATAGTGTAGTTTGAAAATGCTATTTTCTCGAAGCTATCAATTATTTAAAGAACATTTGTAATTCCCACCAAATACAGTCCTCATTGACTCATGAACCTCGGCCACAAGTCCAAACTGGTAAGCCATGGTCTTGTATCAATGTGGTGCTGCGTTCCCTGCACCAAGGGCCATGCAGCCAGTTGGGGAGAGGAACGCCTCCCTCAGATAGGCTCAGGCCCACCAGATCTTCCAGGGAGAGGAGCTCCTCCCCAGCCCAGTCCCACCGGAGCTACTCGGAAGAGTAGTTCCTTTCTCAGTCAAGCTCAGGCCTGCGGGAGATACCAGGAAGAGATGGCGCCTCTCATCTGTTCCCAAGGTTGTGCAGTGAAAGAGGTCAAGGGGGAGTGCTCTCTTCACACGACAGCCGTGAGACATTCTGATCTCCAATCCTCCTCCTCTCTGGTCTCAGAGCCCAGACCCCCTGCACCCAACGCTCTGCCCTAGCCCTGCGCTCCCTCCTACACCCTAATCCCCCGACCTATCCAAGAGCGCTTATGCCCAGCCAGAGCCCTCACTCCCTAAACCCCAACCCTTAGCCCCTCTCACTCGCCAAACCCTTAAGCTCCAGCCCCACAACTTTAATTTTGTATTTGTGCACCAACATCGAGGTGATGTGTGATCCCGCCAGTCTGTGTTAGTGGCCCTGCTTCAGAAGCTTTTATGGTTATGGGATTAAAATCTGTGGCTTGGGTTCACAGTTGTCAGTACAAAAACTGCAATAAAAATGTATCACAACATCTCGCAAATATTCCATTTAATTCCTGAAATGGGACTGACAGAAGGCGGTGAAGAAGTTCTTCCACATGCTGGGAAGCGATGTGGCTTCCAGGACCCACACTGCCAAGAAGAGGAGAGAGGGTATGGTGGTCGGGAATTTCCTCCTGATGGAGACAAAATCATCCATCTGCTATCTAGACTGGGAAACTCAAGATGTGTGCTGCTTGCCAGAAGCTAGAATTCAGAATGTGACCGAGTGTCTGCCAAAATTGAGCAAGACCTCCAAGTATCCTGCTTGTCCATGTGGGCACCAATGATAGTGCTAAGAATAACATTTAGTATGTCATTGCCGACAATTTTGCTCTGGGAAGAAAGATAAAGGCATTTGAGGCAAAGTCATTTTCTTGGCCATACTTTGTGCTGAAGAAAAAGGCCCAGGTAGGGACTAGCAAATTGAGGAGGTAAATGCATGGTTACGAAGGTGGTGTCAGAGAGATACGTTTGGATTCTTTGACAATGGGATGTTGTTCCAGGAAGAGTGATTGTAGGAAGCGATGGAATCTACCTAATGAAGAGAGAGCAGAGCATCTTTGCAGTCAGGTTTCTTAACATAGTGAAGAGGGATTTAAAGTCAGTTCACATGGTGCACTAACGCCAGAGGAACGTGGGATACCAGGAGGAAACACAGAGAGGAGCGTCCTCAATCACAGTAAGAAAGTACGGCTGCTGGCTTGTTAGCGTAATTGCCCCTACACAAATATAAGAAGCTGAAAAATGTGGAAGTCCTGGCACAGTCAAGGGACCATAATCTGATTGGAATAAAAGACTTGGTGGGATAACTCACATGGGTATAAACTGTTCAGGAAAGATAGGTGTGAGAGAATAGGTGGAGGCGTTGCACTGTATGTAGATGATGTGTGATTGCTCAGCGCTCCAGTATGAAGCTGCAGAAAACTCTTTGGAGAGTCTTTGGGTTAAGATTAGCGGCGAGCGCAACAAGGATGATGTCATGATGAGCATCTGATACAGAACACCAGAGAAGGAGGATGAGGTAGATTGAAGTTAGCAGAACACAGCCCCTGATTCTCATGACTTCAATGACCCTGACGTCTCCTGGGAGAGCAATACAGCAGTGTGCAGCTAATCCAGGACATTTCCGGAAAGGGTTTGGGGCAACTTCCTTGTGCAAGTGATGGAAGAGGGCCACGCTCCTCTTGACCTACTGCTCACAAACAGGGCAGAAATTGTAGGGAAGTAGAAGTGGATGGCAACCTGAGCACCCTTGAGTACGAAATGGTCACGTTCAGGAAGTTGATACAAGGACGAAAGGAGGGCAGCAGAATATCGACCCTGGAGTTCAGACTAGGGAAATGATGGGCAGGATCCCTTAAGAGGCTAATAAGAGACGCAAAGGAATCAGGAGAACTGGCTGTATTTTAAAAAAGCGTTATTGAGGATGCAGGAACAAACCTCCTGATGTGCAGAAAGAATAGCAAATATACGTTTAAGACAAAGAGGAAGATTACAAAAAGTGGAAACTTGGACAGACTAGAGAGGAGTATAAAAATATTGTTTGAGCATGCAGGGATGTAATCTCAAAGCACAGTTGGAGATGCTGCAACGAAGGGATATGAAGGAAACAAGAAGTGTTTCTGCAGATATGTTAGCAAGAAGAAGATGATCATGGAAGAAGTGGGACACACTTAACGGGGGAGACAACCTAGTCACTGATGATTTGGAAAAAGGTTAAGTATTCAATGCTTTTTTTACCGCACTCTTCACAGACAAGATTAGTTCCCAGACTGCTGCATTAGGCAGCTCTGAATGGGGAGGTAGTGAGCCGTCCTCATTGATGAAAGAACAAGTCAAGGACAATTTAGAAAAGCTGGCTGTACACAAGTCCATGGGACCGAATGCAATGCATCTCAGGGTTCTGATGGCGTTGGCGGATGTACCTGCAGAGCCACTGGCCATTATCTTTGAAAAGTCGTGGGTATCGCAGATGATTGGAAAAAGGCATCACATTCCCAGGGATGAAATTAAATTGATCTCTTACCATTAAGGGAAGGTGGTCTTTGCTCCTCACCCTGTCCTCGCCACTATGGCCAAGGCTTCGGGCAGAAGGAGCGGGGCTGGGTGGATGTCAGCATTCCCCCAGCCAAACAAAGGCCAGGGCTCCAGCCGCAGCTGCGATGGCAGCATTGGTGGCCTGAGACCCAGATCCTTTTATATTGCTGCCTCCTTGACAGCTGCTCTTTTTCTGCCCCCCTCAACCCCTAGAGTGGAAAAGGCAGCTCCTCATTAAAGCACTTCCACGGCGGCGCTTTAATTAGGCTCCTTTGCCGCAGCAGCAATTTAAGGTCTCTGCCCTTTTTGGTCTTCGCATTGGCGGCCATGCTTTTAGGGACCAGGCGGATCGGGGCGGGTGCAAAACGGGCAGCAACATTAAAACATTGCCGTGACAGTGCTTTAAGCAGGATCCTGGTGGTACCGTGCAGTACGGATATTTCAGCCTGGTTGTGAGACCCCCCCACACACTTCACAAGGAACAGTGGTAATGCAAGTGCAGGCTTGCTAACAGAGTGTCTGCAGCACAGACCCGGTCTTATTAGGGCTACATAATTTGCATCAACCAAGCTGTGTATTTGTATACATTTAAATTTGTCTCCCATCAGTGTAAATGCCTCATTATTATAATAACACCAGCTCCGCGAGCGGCATTTGTCACATTGTACGGAGCGGCTGAAAACTGACTGCCTACGTCAGAGCACGATATCACAAAACATGGTAGACACCCCAAGCTGGTGACATGTTCTATAATTTGCTTACGCCAGCGCAATAACATATTTGAACCCCTGGGCCAATATAGATGACATGATAGAGTCACAAACAGTTACTTTAAAGTCCCCAGTTTACCCTGCGACGCAGACAAACTGGACTTTGATAAAAGATCACTTAAACCAAAAATCACATCAGGTAGCGCCCAGTTTTGCAAGACCAGTAACTTACTACCGGTCGGGTATACTCTAGCTATTGCTAGCCAATTCTATTATAAACTATTTAAAGATCTATTAGCTAAGAAAGGAAGTAAGAAGTATTGAGAAGCTAAGGCAGTTGAACTATATGCAAAACTGAATAGACGTTTTTCATTCCAAGTGATGGCAGCTTGGTGAAAGTGGTAGACTTCATTATTCTAAGGAATGGTAGGCAGGAGAACAGGAAAATAAGGACAGTGTTTTTCAAGAAGGCCAACTTTAGTAAACAGAGAGCTGTTAGCTAAGATCCCATGGGAAGCAAGTCTAAGGTGGAAAAGAAATGACAGATGGCAGTTTTTTTAGAAACATTATTTAGGGCATAAGCGGAAACCATCTCACTGACTAGGAAAGATAGGCAGTGTAGCAAGAGGCCATGCTGGGCTAACCAGGAGATCTTCAATGCCCTAAAAATCAACAAAGAGTGTTACAAAAAGAGGAAAATATGTCAAATTACAAAGCATTATAAAGAACTAACTCACGTATAGTGTGCTGGAAGAAAAATAGAGAGGCCAAGGAACACAATGAGATCAAACTAGCTTGAGACATAAAGGGTAAGAAGAAAACATTCTACAAATACACTGGTAGCGAGAGAAACACCAAGGCTAATGGCCCGTTAGTCAAGGAGCGGAGAAAAAGTGTTACAGAAAATGTGGACGTGGCAGACGTGCTTAGTAACGTCTGTGTTTCCGTTTTAATCAAGAAAGTTGGTGGCGATTGGATGTTTAACGAGACGTCCAAGTCACCAGGGCCTGGTGAAATGCACCCTAGATTACGTAAGGAGATGAAGGAATAGACAGCTCAGCCATAAGAAATTATCTTTGAGAAGTAATCGAAGAAGGGAGAGACTCCAGAAGATTGGAAAATATCTATAGGATCAGATCTATAGGATCTATTGGATCAGTCTATAAAAAGGGAAATAAGGACTACCTGGGGTATTACAAATAAGCTAAACGTCTGCAACTGGAAAGGTTAATGAGCAAATAATTATGAAGGCCATTTGCAAATATCGCTGATAAGGTGATAAGAAAGTACAGATTTGACAAAGACAGCTTGACATTAGTAAAGCTCTTGATACTCTCTCGCATGACCTTCTCTGATGTTATTGACATGAACTGCGACCATAAAGATTATTGTTAGAACCAAGGTCATACAGTGGCATCAGTTCTTGTACAAAGGAGATCAGTGATGTCGTCTATGAAAAGAGTCTGAATTGCTGGTTATGATTATGGTAAGTCTATGAATGTATCCTTTTTTGTTTTAAAAAAACTCCAACTTTTGTCTGTAACAGTCCTGCTCTAAGCAATTTGTCCTAAATTATTGTCTCAGACGTGTGCCGCCAGAGGCAGCTGTGTTACCCCTTGTCATAAACAAACTAGATGTAGCGACTATTAAGGTGGGTGCATAAATCCTTGGAAAATCATTCCCAGAGAGTAATCTGTGGTTCACATGCATTGTCTGGTTTTCATTGTAAGGGATGGGCTGAGGGTGCCTGCGCTTACTTTTGATCTTTGTAACAGGCTGGCCATTCTCTCGTCTAGCAAATATCATTATGAACTGAAAAGAGAAATTGTGAATGCTTGAAAGCTAGTCAAATATCTTTGCATGGAAGTTCAGATCTTCCAGGTTTCATCATACCTCAGCTCACACCTGCAAACAACGCTCTAGTTCTCTAAAGAAGGGGATGAGTATGAAACCAGAGAAGACTAGTGGCGTCAATACTCACACCCAGTGACATGGATAGACTTTTCAGTTGAGTAACAAGCTGAAGCTTCTAGCTATCCAAGTGAATTACAGGAACACACCGCAGCTATATTTGTTCACAAAAAGTGACTACCTTAAAACAAACCAAAACCCTTATGAAAGTAGCCACAACCCATTCAAAATATACCCGAGCCACCCATCCAGCTCCTGACTATCCTTCCTTCTGGCACAGTGCCGTGGAGGTTTGCATATGGTTGGACATGCCTGCCATCATGGAGTACCCATAGAAGGTGGACAGAAGAAATGCAGCATAATGACTAGAAAGGTCCATTTCATGTTGGGCAACTGGTACCTGAAAGGGGGGTGGGGTGCAAAGGCCAAAAAAATACTGACATTTCAATTTCACAAACAACTTTTGTCCTCTCCTTAAAACCCTAAGCAGGTCATTATGCAGCACAATTAGATTCCTTCATATATCTGATCCCATTTTGTAGGCCCAAGCATCATTAACAACCCTCAGCCTAAAAGTCTGGGTGCGAGCCCCCCCATTAACAGTGACGTTAGAAATGTCACTGTTAGAAACCCCACTGTTAGATATCACACGTTAGAAACCCCAGAAATGATCACTGGGCTGTGTTTTGTAAATAGCCTTCTTGGCTGGTTTGTTGTTCGTTTCAGTCAACGGTCTGATCGCTGTCTAGGCCACAGAAACAAAGCCATGGATTTATAACTGTATCCTGAACACAAAGGAGGAAACAACCTCCGGACTCCACCAAGTATGTGGGTGAGCTTAGCGAAAGGGCGGGTTAATGCTGGCCCAAGAAAAAGATTTAGGAGATATGTTTTCTTGGTAATTGTCACATCTGATCTCTTCCAAATTTGCATTTCAGAATTCCTATAATTTTCGCATGAAGATTCCCAGAGAAATTTCTCAGAAGCATTGCTCTCTAATGACGTTCTCTTTTAAATCGTCATGAAACAAACTAGCCCACGTGATAAGGCCAGTATCCTAAGTCCTTACAATCCCAGCGAAATACCTCACTAATAAGTTTTGCTTTGATTGTAATTATTATAACCCAGCTCTTCCAAATGCTCAGAGCAGAATCGTAGAGGCGTCAACATAAAGATTCCGTTGAAAATTTGTCACTCGCATAGATCAGTAATGATTTATCCTTTGTATGTAATTTTCACAACCTGAAAGACATGAATGCTTAGGTCCTTTAAAATTGAGAGTCTTCAAGGATGATCTATGACCCACAATGATCAATAATTGTTTTGCTTTATTGTTAATGTTCCCTAACTGATCTAACGAAAATGCTCAGGACAGAATCATAACGTGGCATCCGCATTGCTCAGTAATGAGCTCTGGTTTCTGGGTCTTTTTCACCATCTCATCTAGTCCATAAGTCCAGAACAGGATTCTTATGGCTTTAAAAACAATATTTCAAGAGAAATTTGACAGCAGCATTTAGCAGTAAAGAGCTTATACTTGTTTGTAATTTTTCTTGAAAGGGTGTTTTGGAAACTATAAAAACACTAAGGGTTTCCTGATGACTATTTCATGAGACATTTTTCACAAGAAGTGATAAGTTAGTTTGGCTTTTTTGTAATAATCACAAACTGAGCTATGCCAAATGATCAGGAGAGTCTGTGAATAGTTTTAGTCAAGGTGTCCAAAGTAATTTATCACAAGCCTTGAGCAATATCGTTTTGGTGTTTTTTGGTCTCATACCCGATCAAGCGATTAGGATGTAATTCTAATGGCACTTTTGTGCAAGAGTCAATAAGAACTTATATCGCTCCTTTTTTTTGGATTTTACATTATCCGAGTTCATCAAAATAAGCAGGAAACACTCATAATGGCGCTCGTGAAAAATTCAATAAGATATTTGTCACTCGAATTTACCACTAAAGCTTTCCCCTTTTTTAAATTTTTCACTAACCGATCTCTACAAAATGATCAGGCAGTGATCGTAATGGCTTTTGGATGTCATATGGCAGAAATACCCTTCTTGAAGAGTTACTAAACTTTCCAGTTCACTGCTAGGTGTGAATTGCTTGTGGAATGCTCCTTACAATCCGATTCGGATGCACCGCTGAGCATTTTTTTCTAGATCCTTTTGTGAAAAAAAGCTATACATGTATCATTTATCCAATATCACGTCTCGTTATTATTATTATATTTTATATATTATATATATAATATATATATTTATTATATAATATTATATTATGTAATATTATATAATTATATATATTATTTTATATATATTATATATATTATTATATTTATTATAAAGGCTAAATCATTACCGATCTATGCGAGTGACAAATTTTCAACGGAATCTTTATGTTGACGCATCTACGATTCTGCCTTAGCATTTGGAAGTGTGATATTTAAGTGTGATATTGCTCACTAAAACCAATCGTTAATGCAGTGCGCCTTTTTTAGCTATTATCCCCAGTCGATCTCTAACAAGAGCTATGGCTTGAAGCCTAATTGCTGTAAGAAGCAAGACTGACATATTAATGTGTCATCTAGGAATGCTCAGTCCTATTCTTGGCGTTAATATAATTTTTCATGAATGAATTTCTACGAAGCGATCAGGAGAAATGTCTAATGGCAGTTAGGCAATGATGCAATGAGAAATACCACGAACCTCTACCTATGAAGTTATCAGGCAAGCCTAACAGCTTTAAATATTTTTATTAAGTTTTCACAATCCACTTTTAGCAAAAGATGAGGACACAATTGTAACTGCTTTTAAAGAGAAACGTAGATTAAATTTATCACGAATAATATCCAAGAATGTATTTCTCTTTGTCTTCAAAAACTGCTCTCTACCAGATGATCAGGGAATAATGCTAATTTGATTCTCTATGAGTCTTGTGTGAGCTATTTCTCACTAGCACAATGCAGTGATGAGATTTTTTTATCAGACACCTATATTACTAAAGGCACAGGGCAGAAGCCTAATATCAGTTAGAGAAAGATTTATTGACAAAATTCTCACAAGGCTCAGTCAGAAATGAATGTCTTTTTTTCCGGTAATGGTCTCGAATCTCTTTATCGTCATACAAGAGTAACGTCTTTAATTTTTTTTAAAGGTTTTCATGAACCAATCTCTGTCAAACAATCAGTAGACATTACTAATATAGTTTAAAGGAGCGTTTTATGAAGAAATTCTTCACGATTGATCAGCGAGACACCTAATGAAAAGGTAAGGAAAAGTCCCATGAATAATTAAGCACAATGCTCAATTCTAGCTTCTGGACAAACAGCTTCGAGACATCCAGTGAGTCGACTTCATTTGTGCAGGGAATATGATTATAACCCACATAGAAACTTTTTTTGGTCCAATCAGGCTTCGAACTTTACCAAGCGCTCTGCTTCACTTATAGCTGGTGATAGCGAGTTCCTCAGATTATTCTCAGCCCAAAATAATTTCTTCCTAGCTCTCTGATATGTGTTGCCCTTGAACTTCTTTAGAGCTAGACACTCTTATGCCAGCAATTGTTGCCTAGTCTTTCCTTAAGCGTCCAAAGCAGAGCTGTGCTGCCTATTGAATCATTTTTCCTTAGATGAGCAATACAATTCTCCAAATGTTTTGCCAAGACACATCCCTGGCCTAGATTTTTGAGAGTTATGTGTTAACTAAAAGAGAGTCTTCCCAAACGATGCAGTGCAATTTCACACCAGGACAGCTCCATGTCTGTGCCGGGCAGAACAAGCGGAGGATGTAAAGGAATTGGAGCAGCTGGTAGCGAATTCTCTGCATAGCCCAACAATGGGGATGAGTATTGGCAGGATGACCGACACACCCCGCTTTAGAGGAGAAAGGAGTTCCATCTGTGTAGCTGGGTAGACCGAAGATTGTGGCGGTTCGACCTCTCTCAACATCAGTCCCTGCCCCTTTAGTTGAAGCAATCGCCTGCGATTTTTCACTGCAGTATCAGCCCCATCTCCTTCTCTCTGAGGGCCCGCCCTTTGCCTATTTCACAGGCCAGAAGTCAGAGCTGGACAGGGCAAGGCACTTGTATTTACTGGTGCCATGATGCGGACAGTGACAGCGCTCCCCAGTCTTTTCCTCCTGCTGCTTGGGGTTCCAGAACTGTGGTAGCCTCTGGGCTCCCTGTTTCTCCAGAAACAGAAATTGATTCCTATAAGTGAGCCGTAATGCATGTTTCATGTTTACCAATTTTCATGACGAGCTATCTGCCAAATGCAAGCAGTGCATCCGAATACACTGGGAGGAGGATTGCATTAGCAATTCCTACCTAGCAGTGAATTTGAATGTTTTTCTCAGGTTCAATAATTTTCACAAAAGGATCTCTGCTAATTGCCCAGCAGAGCAAACAGAAGACATTTAGAGGGGAGTCCATGAGAAAGGAGTGGCGAGACGTGATATTGGATAAATGATACAAGTATAGCTTTTTTTCACAAAAGGATCTAGAAAAAATGCTCAGCGGTGCATCCGAATCGGATTGGAAGGAGCATTCCACAAGCAGTTCACACCTAGCAGTGAACTGGAAAGTTTAGTAACTTTTCAAGAAGGGTATTTCTGCCATATGACGAGCAGTGCTCCTCAAAGAGATTTATCGAGACGGTTCAGGAGAACATATGGTACAAATCCCTCCTTAAAAATTACTAAAAATTAGAAAAACTTTTCGATTAGTAGCTATGACATGCAAGTGCAATTTTCCGCCCACTGCCGATCACACTTTCCGTTCGTGATAATTCCTATCAATGAGAAAAATTTTCAAATCAAAGCTAGGTATGTTTTCTATTTCAATAAGTCTTCCAGTGCCATTCACATACAGTGCTGAATTTTTTGATAGAGAGCCATTCGTGAAAAATCGGTAAACATGCGAAAATTATTCCAGTTCACATAAGCATTACACTTGGATTCCTCCTCCCGATTGTAGTCACCTGACGTGCTGAGCATTTAACAGAAATCCGATCGCAATAATTGCTCACCATGAGAAAAACTATTCATTTCCTACTTAGTCATGAGTTGTTAATGGACTCCTCCTCTTTATGCCCTTGACCTGCACTGCTTATCAATTGCTAGCAATCCGTTTGAGAAAAATTTGCGAAAAACCATTCAGGGCCTGCATAGGAATGACTTGCAATAGAAGCCACTTTACACATGCTCTGCTGAACAGCTGTCAGAGACCCGTTAGTGACAATTAGAAAATATTTTTTAAAAATCATTCCTATGCATAGATAAGGATGAATTGTTAATGGGGTAAGTCTCCTAATACCATTCTTATGGCGTGCTAAGTAATGAAGGAGCTGGCTTAGTGAAAGTTACTCAATATGAAAAAGTAATCCACTTCATAGCTAGCTATGCATTCCTAATGGAATCGGTCTCCGAATTAATTTCAGATGCACTACGGTGCCGTTTGGTGGAACGCCCATCGTGCAAATTAGTAAATATGAGAAGAAATCGCAATCCATAGAGTGGTATTAATTCCTGGTGGATTCCCTGTCTCGAACGTATTCAGCAGAAGTGCTAGGCATTTGCAAGAGATCCGTTTGCGAAAATTGGTAAATATTTGAAAAATTCCAGTGCATTGATAACTGTGAATTACTAATGGTATCCTTCTCCGAGAGTCTTCCACATGAACTGCCGACCATTGGTGGAGAGCCCAGCGTGACAATTAGGAACTATGAGAACAACTTTACAATACACAGATCGTCATGAAATCCTGGTGGACGGTTGCTCCTAACACTATTCTTATGCACTTTGGACCATTTGCTAGCGATCAGTTCGTAAACATGAGAAAAAATCATTCCAATGCACACATAAGTGTGACTTACTAATGGAATCCTTCTGTCAGTTATAGTCACCTGCACTGATAATCATTTGGTAGAGCTTCCGTCTGAGAACGTTTATCATGAGAAAAACGTTGGAATTCACATATAAGTATGTATTGCGGGTAGACTCGTCCTCCCGAAGTCATTCACATGAACTGCTGAGATTTTTGATAAAATGGAAATTACTAAACATGATAAAAACGTTCCAATGCAGAGACGGCTTAGACTTGCTAGTGGAATCCACCGCCGAATCTCAATCACAGGGTTGAATCTGTTGAACCTTTAGTAGAGATCCATGCTTGAATAATTAATAAACATTTCAGTCCAAAGAGCGGTATGAATTGCTCATGGTATCTTTCTCCCAATGCCTTTCACACGAACTGCGGAACATTTGACAGAGATCTGGTCGTGCAAATTAGTTAACATGAGGAAAAACATTGAGAGATGCATTTTCCCAATGCCAGTGGGTCGGGCAATTCATTGGTAGATATGAATTGTTCCTGCAATACTCTTCCCAAAGCCACTCACATGCAGTACTGAGACTTTGTAGAGATCCATTAGCAAAAAAGTCTAAATAGGAGAAAACCTTTCCAATTTACTGCTAGGCGAAGGAGGAGCAACTACCGGACCCTTTGGGTAAGTGGCTGTCTGTAACCGCTCCGGGGGAACACCAGTCATTAGAAAAAGGCAGTTCTTAGTAATGGGAGATTCGCTCATGACACATAGATAGCTGGGTTTGTGATGAGAAACGTACGGAGAACCGTATGGTGAGTTGCCTGCCTGGTGCGAAGGTTGCGGATCTTTCGAGGCATCTAGAGAAACTTAGCTGTAGTGGTGGAGAAGAGCCGGTGGTCGTGGTACATGTAGGTGCCAATGACATCGGGACGGGCAGCAGAGATGTCCTGGAGTCCAAATTTGGGCTGCTAGGAAAGAGCTTGAAATCCAGGAGCTCTATGGTGACCGTCTAAGAAATGCTTCCAGTTCCACGCGCAGGGCAGGCTAGGCAGGCAGAGTCTCAATACGTGGCTGAGACGATTGTATAAAGACGAATGCTTTGGATTTATTAGGAAATGGGGAAACTTTTGGGATAAGGGGAGCCTATACAGGAAGGATTGGCTCCAGCTAAACCGAAGTGGAACCAGACTGCTGACACTTAACATTAAAAAGGTTTCAGCGCAGGTTTTAAACTAAGAAATGGGGAAAGCCGATTTCTGCAGAGAAGCACGGGGATCGGATAGAGACTTCTATTACAGGAGGGTCTACTGATATCGATTGTCTAGGTTTTAGTCAGAAGGCGAGGTGGTAAAGAATAAAGGAGAGGCCAGATCAGATGACAAATATTCACATAAAGAATATGACTCATCAGAAAAGGGCAGACAAATAAACCGTGACCAGGTTTTGTTTTTTTTTAAAAGTGCTTGTACACTAAAGATAGAAGTCTAAATAATAAGATGGGTGACCTATAGTGCCTCGTGTTAGAGGAGAATATTAACATAATAAGCACCAGAGAAACATGATGGCGTGAGGACAATCAATGGGACACAATCATTCCGAGGTATAAAATATATCGGAAGGACAGAACAGGTCGTGAGGGTGGAGGAGTGGCACTATATGTGAAAGAAAATGTAGAATCAAATGAATTAAAAATCTTAAATGAATCCACATGCTCCATAGAATCTCTATGGATGGTAATTCCATGCTCTAACAAGAACATAATAATGGGACCACCTGATCAGGACAGTGATTGTGAATTGAAATGCTAAGGGAGATTAGAGAGGCTGTTAAAATAAATAATAATGGGGTATTTCAATTATCCCCATATTGACTGGGAACATGTCACCTCAGGAGGACATGCAGAGACCAAATTCCTCGATACTTTAAATGACTGCTTCTTGGAGCAGCTGGTACAGGAACCCACAATGGGAGGGGCAACTCTTGATTTAGTCCTGAGTGGAGTGCAAGAGCTGGTCCAAGAAGTACCTATACCAGGACCGCTTGGGAATAGTGATCATAATATTTAACATTCCCGTGCTGGGAAGAAAACCGCAGCAGCCCAACATTATGGCATATGATTTCAGGAAGGGGAACAATGGAAAAACGAGGGGGTTACAAAGGGAAATTAATAGGTTAAAGTGCCTAAAGTGAAATCCCTGCAAGCTGCATGGACACATTTCAAAGATAACATAACAGAGGCCATTTAGTGTGCGGCTGTAGTCATAAAAGCAAACAGGATCTTAGATGATTAAAAAAGGGATAGAGACTAAGACGGAGAGTCTTATTGCCCTTATACACAGCCATGGTTCAACGACATCTTGAATAGTGTGTACAAATGTGGTTTCATCTCAAAAAGGATATTCTGGCATTGGAAAAGGTTCAGAAAAGGGCAACTATAATGATTAGGGGATTGGAACGTGTCCCACATGCGAAGAGGTTAGGACTTTTTAGCTTGGATAAACGGAGACTAACGAGGGTATCATAGAGGTATATAAAATTATGAGTGGCGTGGAAAAAGTGAATGACATGTTATTTACTTGTTTCCATAATAGAAGAACTAGGGGGCCACCCATTGAAATTAGTGGGCAGCAGGTTTAAAACAAATAAAAGGAAGTTCTTCACACAGCGCACAGTCAACCTGTGGAACTCCTTGCCTAAGGAGGCTGTGAAGGCTAGGACTGTAACAGGGTTTAAAAGAGAACTGGATAAATTCATGGAGGTTTAATCCATTAACGGCTATTAGCCAGGATGTGTAAGGAATGGGGTCCCTAGCCTCTGTTTGTCAGAGGGGGTGATGGATGGCAGGCGAGAGATCTCTTGATCTTTACCTGTTAGGCTCACTCACTCCGGGGCACCTGGCATTGGCCACTGTCGGTAGACAGGCTACTGGGCTAGATGGCCCTTTGGTCTGACCCAGTACGGCCATTGATATGTTCTTATGTTAGGTATGAATTGCTAGTGGAGGCCTCCTCCCAATGCCATTCACATGAACTGCTCAGAATTTGGTAGAGATCCGTACATGAAAATGCTTAAACAGCAGGAAAAACTTTTCAGTCCAGAGATAGGATATGAATTGCTAGCGCAATCCACTTTCCATAGCCATTCACATGCACTGCTGAGCATTTGGAATGCCCTGCACTACATCCGAAAGGCACCGTGAGGAGGATTGCACGAGCAATTCATATATCAGTGATTTTTTTCTCATGTTTAGTAGTTTCATGAATGAAACTCTGCCAAATGACGAGCAGTGCATCTGAAAGGCATTTGGAGAGGGTTTAATTGAGACAGGAGGGGTTAGCAGTGATCTGGACTGAATGTTACATGTATATAATTTTTCATGAACGAATTAGCACTAAATGTTCAGCAGCGAACTGAATGGCTTTGGGAGGAGACTAACAATTCATACCTAGCACTGAAGTGGAATTTTTTTTCATGTTTAGTAATTTTCACGACCGCATCTCTGCCAAATGCCCAGCAGTACACGGGACTGACATTGTGTGTGGAAGGGATGATTCCACGATCAATTCATACCCAGCAGTAAATTGGAATATTTTTCTCATGGTTAGTAAGCGTCACGTATGGCTCTCTGCCAAATGCCCAGCAGTACATCCGAATGGCATTTGGAGAGAGAGTCCACGAGAACCAAGAGGCTAGCCCTTAAAAATCACAGCTGTATGATTACCTTCTTGCTTTTATTTCTCCCTCAAGGGGCAGCTGCATGGGCTAGTCCTGTCCGCTCAGGACCCAGGGTACATACACAGCCAACAGCGGCCTGTGTGTTCATAGCTTCCGCTCTACTACACGCTGATTGTTAGGCCTCAACTGGAATACTGTGTCCTGTTCCGGGTAACACATTTCAGGAAACAGGTGAATTGTAGAAAAGCCAGAGAAGAGCAACAAAAACGATTAACCATCTGGAAAACATGACCTCTGAGAGACAATTGAAAACACTGGGTTTGCTTCGTCTGGAAAAGAGAAGACCGAGATGGGGCATGATAGCGGTTTTTGAGTACATAAAAAATGGTTATTAGGAAGAGAGAGAAAAATTGTTCGTCTTATCTGCTGAGAAAAGGACAAGAAGCAATGGGTTTAAACTGCAGCAAGGGAGGTTTAGGTTGGCCTTTAGGAAAAACCACTTAACTGTCAGGGTGATTAAGCACTGGAATAAATTGCCACGGGAGGTAGTGGAATTTCCATCAGTGGAGGTTTTTATGAGTAGGTTGGACAAACGCCTGTCAGGGATGGGCTAGATAATACTCAGTCATAAGTGCATGGGACTGGACTAGATGACTTCTTGAGGGCCACTCCAGTCTCATACGATTGATGAAACTGCAAGTTTCCCAAAAGTCTTTTCAGGGTATCAAGATTGTCTCTGGAGATCTCCACTTTGCATCTGGTAGACTTCATCTCTGGGACTGTTTGGGCTCTTACAGGGAAGGATCTTTCCTTGAATCCAGACTCATGACTTTTTCTCACAGAAAACAAACTGACAGTGTCATTACCTACATGAGTTTTTTCCTTTGATAACGGGAAGTGAGACATACACCTAGTGTTTGACCTCCATCACACAAAATCACTGCTGTTTAGTTACAGAGCTATACACATTGTCAGTGTTTGCTATTACATTGCAACAGGATACAGATAAGTGAAAATAATGCATGTGATACACTTTGATCTGTCCACCACCTGCTCACCCATCAGTCCCCGCTCTTCTCACCCATCTCTCCCTGCCCTGCTCTCCCAGCCTGGCTCTCCCATCTCTCCTCGTCCCACTCTGCTGTCAGTTCCCACCCCACCTTCCCGTCTCTCCCCACCCCCTCCTCAGTCCCTGCACCCTTCTCTTGTCAATTCCTAACCCATTCCCCTGCTAGTATCCACCTCGCTTTTGTGTCAGCCTCTGCCCCGCTCTCCCACCTTGATGGTCTCTTGTCTGTCCCCAGGCCACTCTTCAATGTCCCCACACCGCACTTCCATCACCCCTCACTCTTATGTTAGGGCCTACCCCGTTCTCCAATCTATCCCCATCATCCCTGCTTTCTCATTAGCCCCCGGCCCCCTCTCCTGTCAGTCCGGCCATGATCTCCCATTAGTCATTGCCCCGCTCTCTGTAAGTCCCTGCCTGTGTTCCCTGTAAGCTGCATGGCTGGGCGGCTGCCCAGGAGAGATTCAACTGCTGCAGTTGATTAGCAGAGTGCTCACATCCAGCAGCATCTGTTCAGGTGCTCCTCATCCTGCTGCTTCACAGCCATGTTGCTCCTGCAGCCGCTCCTGAGAGCCTCCTGCTGGCAGTGCAGGGGGCGGGGGGAAAAGAGGGATGCTGATATCAGGATATTGTCACAGAGCAGGGAAAAGGGGACAGCCTGGTTCAGGACTGGGCATTGCTGTGGTGTGCATGACTCTAGCCTCTGGGCAGTGAGGGAGTGATGTTCTTGGAGACAGCATGAAAACTTCCCCCCTCAGCCAGCATACACACTGCCTCTGTGTCACATTCTCTTTCACACTAACCTCCCAACACATATTTGCATTATTGTTTTTGTTACTTCTTGGTGGGGGTCAGATGTTCGGCTGCATGTGTGTGTGTGTTCCCTCCGCATGTGATACTGACTCTGTCCAGATAGCCCATACAGCAGTTCTCATCAAACTGCCCAATAAATCTACAAACTCAGTTTTCAGCAAAGGAACTTGGTCAGCTTTATTGCTGACCAAACACAGGGCTGATGCCCCGACTCAGTGGTTACAAGTACACTAGCACATATATGATCATGACATTGGACCGGCTCAGTGAATGGCAGGAGTTTTCATTCCACCTCGGCCAGACAAAAACATTGCCTCCAAGATACATCTTTAGACACAGATACAAAGAAATTACATATTACCCCTCTGACATAGTTAGATGCACTTTCTGACGTGGCTAACCGCCACTCGTTACATTGTACCCATTGGTTCGATCAAAAAATTTCTATCCTTCATGCTGTCATCCTGACATTCTCTTTAAGATTGGTCGGTGTGTTTCTGTTATGTTTGGGGAATATGCTGTATCGAGGGGTTCTTGCACCATGTTTCTGGCATGTGATTGCATTCATATTCTTATGCCTACCCCAATTACAGAGGTGTTTCTGCAATGTTAGCCGTGTTCTTGCCAGATTCTGTGAGCAGGGCCTGCCTCTAGCTCACAACCTGACCTTCTTTTATATTGGCAAAGTTTTGACCACTACTTTAGTTCACGCCTCAGACCTCATACCAGGATTCTGATACAAGGGTTTATGCCGCAGGCTCTCTTCCTACTACAAGCTGTGGTCAACAGGGGCAGTGCCAGCCTCTTCCTCCTCTGTTGTGGGGAGGGGGGGTGAAATGGAGTAGACCGAAGATTGTGGCAGTTCCAATCTCTCTCACCATCAGTCCCTACCCCTTTCTTTGGAGCCACCTCCTGTGATTTTTCACTGCAGTATCAGCCCCATCTCCTCCTCTCTGAGGCCAGCCCTGTGCCCAGTTCACAGGCCAGAAGCCAGAGCTGGACAGGGCAAGGCAATTGCTGTGTTAACTGGTGCCATGATGCAGGCAGTCACAGCGCTCCCCAGTCTTTTCCTCCTGATGCTTGGGGTCCCAGGGCTGCGGCATCCCCTCAGCTCCCTGCCATCTTTCATCTGCTTGTAGCTCATAAGATCTGCTTGGGTGTGTGGGGGAGGGTAGGGGAAGCATCCCCAGGGTCAGCAGTGCCCTGGCGTAACAGCGACTGCAGGGGTCAGGACCCAAGAGCCCAGGTCGGAGCAGGTCAGTCCAGATTGCTGTGCAAATCCCTGGACACTCCACTTGCCCTGGGTGGCACACCAGGGTTGGTGGAGACATGTCAGGGTCTATTCTCGTGTTCTTCCCCACCCCACTCAGACTCTGAAGCAGGCCAGAGTTGGTGAAGAGAAGAACTAAAGTTCCATGACCAGAAAATCTCACCCAGTGATGCAGAAGGAAGAGAGCTGAGGATTGAACATCTCTGGTTACAGGCATGTGGCTCTCCATGAAGTTACTGTTCTTCAGAAAGACAACTTCTTGAGAGGGCACAAAGGGCTCCCCTAAGCTTGCTGGACCCCAGTTAGAGGCCAAGGCCTTTCCTCAGGAACTCACTCCATGCTCACATAACAAGCGTCTTTGAACCCTCTCAATACTTAAAGAAAATTTCTGCAAATCATTGTCTGGTTTTCATCCTCAGGGATGGGCTCAGAGTGGCTGCGCTTACTTTTGATCTCTGCGACAGGCTGGCCATTCTCTCGTCTACCGAATATTATTATAAACTGAAAAGAGAAAAAGTGTGAGTAATTGTAAGCTAGGCCAACACTGGTGCATGGAAGACCAGAGCTTCCAGATCTTACCATACCCTCAGCCCACACCTGCAAAGAACGCTCTAGTGCTCTAAAGAAAGGGATGATTCAGTATGAAACCAGAGAAGACTATTGGCTTCAGTACTCACACCCAGTGACATGGACGGACTATTCACCTGAGTAACAAGCAGGATCTTCAAGCTAGCCATGTGAATTACAGGAACACAGCGCAGCTATATTTGTTCACAAGAAGCAACTGCCTTAAAACAAACCAAAACCCTTATGGAAGTAGCCACAACCCATTCAAAATATACCCAAGCCACCAATATACACAGAGCCATCCAGCTCCTGACCTACCCTCGGTCCTGAGAATGATGTTTCCAGCAGCTGGCACAGCTCCGTGGAGGTTTGCGTGTGGTTGGACACGCGTGCAGTCATGAGGTACATGCAAGGTGGACTAGAAGAAATGCAGCATAATGAAGAGTAAGGGCCATTTCATCTTGGGCAATTGGTACCAGAAGGGGGTGCAAAAGTCAAAGGGAAATGCCGGGAGTTAAAATTCACAAATAACCTTTATCCTTGCCTTAAAAAAGAGCTCAAGCCTGTTCTTATTCTCCCAGCTAGAGGAAAATGAGCCTCTGGGGGACTGGATGGAGAGGAAGAACTACACAGTTATATTCAAACCGCATCAGGTGGGACTGCTGAGTCTCAGGACAGATGGGATTTGCACACGGTCTTAAGCCTTGTAAAAACCTGTGTTTTGATGCTCAAGCCTTCAAGTTTTCTCTTCTCAGAGGAGCCATTGACCCTATGTGGTGCTAAAGTAAGGAATTTTTTTTTCATTATCAGGACCCAATCTATATGAAAAGTTCAAGACAGAATGCCAATATCGTTAAGGGAAAGCTTTACTGAGAAATTCATCATGAGGATTGATCAGTAACAAATGTCTTTTTTTCTAGAAATATTCAAGCACCTTTGTCAACCCAATTATTAGCACATAACATTTTTAGTTTTTTTTTAAGTTTTCACAAACTGATTTTTACCAAATGATCAGGACACAATCATAATTGCTTTTAAAGAAGAACTTATGTGAAATTTATTGTGAGCAACTATCGGAAATGTATTTCTCTTTTTCTTGGAATTTACACAAACCGATCTTTACCAAATGATCAGGTCACAATCCAAACGGAATTTGTATGAAGACTGAGTGAGCTATTTGTTACTAGCACTTAGCACTGATAATTTTTTTTGTTTTAATTATCAGGACCCAATTTGTAGTAAAGGACAAGGGCAGTAGTCTAAAGCTTTTAGAGAAAGATTTACTGAGAAATTTATCGCGAGGCTCAGTCAGAAATGAATGTCTTTTTTCTGGTAATGTTCACGAACCTCTTCATCAGCACACAATCCTAACTTCTTTAATTATTTTTTTAACGTTTTCACTAACCAATCTTTGACAAACTATCTGGATACATTACTAACATAGTTTAGAGGAGCGTTTAATAGGAAATTCTTCACGAGTGATGAGGAGAGACTGCTAATGAAAATGTGAGGAAGAATCCATGAATAATTTAGCAGAAATTAATGGCTTTTAAAAACAATATTTCACAAAGAGATGTCTTTGAAATTCTCAGGAAACAGTCAAAAGTGGTTTTTGAGAATGCTTCAATGAGTAATTTATAACTATCACTTATTATTTAATTTCATCTTTTTTCAAATTATCAGGAAAGACTAAGTGATCAGAACACGGTCCTAATGGTTATTTTGAAGAACAGTCAATGAGCTATTTGTTACTAGCATTTATCAGCAATGAATTTTTGTCACCTGCAATTGTTAAGTAAGGTTTTTTTGGTTTAAGTGTTATTTTCACAAACCAATTGCGACCTAATCATCAGGACGGAATTCTAATATGGTTTAGAGGAAGATTTAATGAGTAATGTATCATTATCAACAGTCAGAAATTCATGTTTCTGTTTTATTTTTATTTTTTTTTCACTAACTGATCACTACAAAATGATCAGGACGAAAGTCTAACAACATATAGTTGAGGATACAAGGAGAAATATATCACTATCTTTCATGATTTTTCCCTTTTCTGGAACTTCACGATTCTATATCTTCTGGATGATCAGGAAAGAAACCAAATTGCTAGCAAATGATAATGATACGATCCTAAATTATTTGAAATCAAGATGCACCGATACATTTATGTTTTCTAGTCTGAATGCAATTTTTACAAACCAATCACTACCAAGGGATCAGGAGAGAATCTAAATGGATTTTATAGATTCTTGGCTCTGTCTACCAAATGAGCAAGACAGAATCCTAAAGGATTTTAAAGAAAACATTTCTCATTAAATTCTTTAACAGGAATGATCAGAAATGAATATATTTTTAATTTTTCACTAATTGAGATCTACAAAATGAGCAGGATCAGGATAGCCTCCTAATGGCTCAAGGGGAACTGTCCTGAAGCTCCACTTGCTCCCTGCAGAGGCAGAAGCCTGCCATTTTATAGCTTAGTTACCAGACTAGTTTGTGGAAAAATACTGACATCCCAATATGGAGTCCAGTATCATGTGGCCAGGTCAGATATCCTTGTAGAATCAGAGCAGCCATTACTTACAAGCAGTCTGTAGCTTCTCAGAAAGGCTCACCAAGTGGGAAATAAGCTTTTCCTAAGGCAGCGGTTCTCAAACTTCTGAGAACCGCAACCCCTTATTCATTCGTCGGCTGCCGCAGCGGACCCTTTTATGTCCGCCGAAAAGCCGCCAAATGAATTACATTCGGCGGCTATTTTCGGAGGACTTGCCGAGCGCCCCCGAAATAACTTGGCATGTCCGCCGAAAAGCCGCTGAATGCGGAAGTAATTCATTCGGTGGCTTTTAAGCTGTGCCGGGAGCTCGCGACCCCCTTGGAAGTGCTTGGCGAACTCCAGGGGGGTTGCGATCCCTGGTTTGAGAAACCCTGTCCTAAGACCTATTGTTCTTAATAGGCCATTGCACTGAACAGGCCCTTCCCCACCCACTATCTAAACTGAGATCATCTTGTCTAGTGGGCGTTACCCAGGTGTAAATACATTTGAAGTACAGATACATTTTATATGGTTTTATAACTTCGGTACAAAAATGATACATGCATACAAATAGGATAATCACATTCAGCAAATCACAATCTTTTCAAAGACACCTCACTTGACCCAACTTGTACAAAATGCATCATAATTATGCCATAATCACATAAATCATAATAATATTACTTGCATCGTGACATGCTGAAATAAACTGGTCAGTCTCTAAGGTGCCACAAAGTCTTCCTCATCTTATTTAATAATATTACTGTGAAGAATATGGGGTGAAGTGTCACAGACCTATCAAGAGAAAATCCATGTCTTTCGAGATAAAAGCCCTAAATGCTACTTCAATCAATGCAAAAACAGGCCTCCATTCCAACTCCACAAGATGAGCCCAGTGCCATTCCTACACGGATAGGCCATGAAGCTACAGGTCAGTTCTGGGCTGGAAGTTGGTGGGGCCCATCTGTGACACCGGGAGCCACTCATCAACGCATGTCTTGTCTGCTAGTACTGTCTGCAGGGGGCCCTAAGGAGGCTGGTGCGGGCGCAAGGCGGAGAGTGTGTTAACACTGGCTCTGATGAGTGATGTAAGACCTCCAGAACACTGAGCAGCAGTGTCACAGTGGTCCCTGGAGGGGGCACCCAGTAACCAACCTGGTTGTCAGGGTGGCACTCGCTGGGCAGGAGCCACCCAGTCACCGACCCCATTGCTGGGGCAGCTCTCGCATGGAAGCAGTCAGAATGGCCCCACAGCTCCTGGGGGGCACAGGGGGTCTCTGCACACTGCCTCAGTCCAGAGCACCGATTTTGCATCTCCCATTGCCCGGGAACTGCGGCCAATGGGAGCTGCTGGGCTAATACCTGTGGGCAGCAGTGCACGGAGATCCCCCCTACCTACAAGCTGCTGCCAGAGGGGTGTGCGAGTCGCTTTCGGGAGCCATCCGAGGTAAGTGCCTCACCTTCTCCCGCCCACCAACCTCCTGCCCCAGCCCAGAGCCCGCACCCAAACTCCCTCCCAGAGCCCACCCCATCCCTTCTCCAGAACCCCAATCCCCTTCCCCAGCCCAGAGCCTACACCCCACACCCAAACTCTCTCCAGGAGCTTTAGGAAGGAAGGGAGTGGGAGGGGGGGACTTGGACTCATTCTGGGCACCACCAAAAATTATACAAACCTGCCACCCCAGTTGGGGAAGGGACAGAGGATCCAGTCACCGACCCCATCGCCGGGAGGGAGGCACCCAGCAACTGGGACCGGCGGAGCGGGGACCCCCAGTCCAATATTACTCCTCCCGTTTAACGGGACAGGCCGCCTGAGAGGTGGCGGTTGTTTTGACCCTCGGAAGCGTCACTTCCCCGTTCAAAACGGGGTCGTTTCGCGGTGTCTGCCCAGAGACTCATCCCGCCACGCGAACCTAGCCCCGAACTGACACCGCCGCGCTGGGACGCGTCACTGACTCCGCCCCGGCTCTACCCGCGCTCGCGCGCGCGGACTCCGCGAGTCTTCACGCTGCTTGCGCAGGCCGCTGCCCTGGCCGGCGTCCCGACCCCCGGCACGCAAGAGGACCTTCGCCCCGGCGCGTGGGCAGCGGGGATCACGTGAGAGGAGGTGTTCTGGCACCGTCAAGCGCATGCGCTGGAGCCGGAGCCGTGAGCCTCCACTTTCGTTCGCAGCGGGTCCGGTACGTGCCGCGGCCGGTGGGGGAGGGAGGGAGGGAGGGAGGGGATCGCCAGTGCGCGGCTCGGGAGGGGCGGGGCCAGCGCGGGGATGGTCATTGCTCCCGAGTGGCGGGGCCAGAACACTCCAAGCCCGGGGGCTGCGGACTAATCTCATCCTCGGCGTTAGGGGCACTGGAAGCAGGACAGTCTAGCGTAGAGCAGAGCTTCCCCAAAGGGAACGGGCCTGTGCCAGCCCCCCCGGGGGCGGGAGGGACGGTGGGATCCCCAGCTCTGCTCCTGTCCAGTCCCCGGCCTTGTCCGCGGCTCTGTTCCTAGCCCGGGACTGAGGCCGGGGAGGAAGGACAGGAGCAGAGCCGTGCCTGGCTGCTGGTCGCTACTGCAGCCCAGCCGTGGTATTGGCCCCGCTCTTGACCTCAGACCCGGCCCCATCCTCGACCTCATTTACCTCTGTCCATATCCCCCTGGAAATGTGGAGGTTGGACGGGGGTAATCGGGGCGTGACTAAAAAGTTGGGGGACTGTGGGGCTAAAGCAGGGTGCAGGGCCGCATTGCAGAGGGGACATATATGGGAGGAAACCACATTTTTAAAGGTTGTTACAAGGAGTAGGGAGAAAATGTTCTCCTTAACCTCTGAGGATAGGACAAGAAGCTATTAGCTTAAATCGGGGTGGGCAAATTTTTTGGCCTGGGGGCCACATTGGGGTTGCAAAACTGAATGGAGGGCTGGGTAGGGAAATCCCCAAACAGCCTGCCCCCTCCCATTTCCCACCCCCTCACAACCCTCTACTCATCCAACTCCCTGCTTATCCCATCATTGCCTCCGCCTGGGACCCCTACCCCCTGGTGCCCTACTCTCTATTCAATCCCCCACACGCTATGTACCCCCCCCAACACTTCCCGTCCCCTGACTGCTCCACCCCATCCAGCTGCTCTCTGTCCCCAGACTGCCCCCCAGACCTCCCTGGCCCTCAGCCTATTCCTCTGCTCCCTGCCCCCTTAGCATGCCGCTCAGAGCAGCAGGAGCTCGCAGCCCTGCTGCCCCGTTGGAGCAGCGGGCTAGAGCGCTAGTAGTGCAGTGAGCTGAGGCTGCGGTGGAGGGCGTGGTACCGAGCTCAGGGGCCAGGCAGGATCGTTCTGTGGGCCATGGCCAGCAGGCTATAGTTTACCCACCTTGGGCTTAAATTGCAGCAAGGACAGTTTGAGCTGGATATTAGGAAAAACTTCTTGTCAGGATGGTTAAGCACTGGAATAAATTGTGTAGGGAGGTTGTGGAATCTCCATCACTGGAGATTTTTAAGAGCATGTTAGACAAACACGTGTCAGGGATAGAGGTATGTACCTGGAGAGGGAGCCAAGAGGAGAAGAGGCCCTACACCCCGCCTGTGGAGGCCATCACTGGGTGGGGCAGGAACGAAATACTCAGTTGGGGATGGGAAGGGACAGGAAGCAGAGTGGCAGGGGGTGAAGAGGAGTAGTTGTGTCCATAATGGAGGGGACAGGGATAGGGAAGGCAAGCACTGGGTGGTGGCTTAATGGCAGTGCCCAGCTTTACATACTAGTAAACTATGCCCAGCTAAACAGCACAGCTAATGGGGCTTCTCTCATCCACTGTCTGTCTCAGTAATGCCAGAATGTTGCTGGGGCAGGCTGATAAGGGTCACAGTCCAGGATGCAAGCACAGGCCACAGCAGACAGCGCTGGTCTCTACTGCACACTATCGCACACCCTGCTGTCTTGATTAAAGGAGAAAGTTGGGTCAATGTATCTAGTGTAGGTAGGAGGGGATGTTGGGAGTGCAAACAGGTAGGCATGCAGGCTGGAGTGCTGGCATCACAGGTGTGGGTGCTGGTGTGTTAGGGGATGGTTGGTAATGCTGCTATTGGAGGTGTGTGTGTGTGCTGTCAATGGGCAACCATGGTGGAAGTCGGTGGGTGGGTGGACAGTGGAACAAGGGTGCTTGAACTGAGTGATTGTAAGTATTACTCTTCAATTACCAATCTGACCCAGGCCCAGTGCTCACTGGTGCTGGGAGCATTTGTACTGGTCCCTCCCAAGTGCCTCCTGCTCTAGCAAGGCATTTAGTGTTGGACCTTAAATCTCAAGTTGCTGAGCATTAATGCATATCGTACTCCTGGGAGTATTCTGCACCAAAACATTAAAAATTCTGCACACAATATTTTAAAATTCTGCAAATTTTATTTGTTAATATATCACTATATAATCATGCTAAGTTCAGTTATTCTTGTAATTTATTTCAAAATACCTGTCAGCCAGTATGTCTAACAAGATAGACACACACATAAATTCCCCCAGCAGTAGAGTGTTAAAGAAACCCCTGTGACAACCCCTATGACATTCATCTGATGAAGGCGGTATTAGCCCACAAAAGCTCATGATCCCTAAGATCTGTTAGTCTGTAAGGTGCTGCAAGACTCTTTGTCACTTTTGCAGAAGTGACAAAGAGTCCTGTGGCACCTTAAAGACTAACTAATGTATTAGAGCTCTCGTGGGCTAATACCCACTTCGTTAGATGCATCTGACAAAGTGGGTATTAGCTCACGAAATCTTATGCTCTAATACTTTAGTTAGTCTTTAAGGTGCCACAGGACTCTGTCACTTCTGCAGTTCCAGACTAACACGGCTACCCCTCTGATTTTTGTCACTTTTGCAGATCCAGACTAACATGGCTACCCCTCTGCTACTATACTATAAATGACTTTTGTAAGTCATTTAACGTAATACTGTAAGACATTCAGAATAAAAAATCCACACTAATATCAATGGAGCACATGTTAATTGGAATAGGGAACAGCCTGAGTGTTCTCAAAAAGTAGCTGAGAATGGGGAAATCACTGAATGGGAGTCTTTTCAGGGGGGCTCCACAAGGACTGATTCTAGGCCTGATATTATTCAATACTTTTATCAATGATCTGAAAGTAATTAGAAGAATCCCTACTGATAAAATTTGTAGATAACCCAAAGATTGGCAGAGTGTTAAATGAGGATGGGACACTCTTACAGATCAATTTGGGTTGCTTGGAAAGCTGGGTGCGTTCACACAAAACACATTTTAATACAACCAAATGCAAGGTCATACAGAGAAGAACACAGAATGTAGGCCATACTTACATTATCCTGGAAAGCAGTGATTCTGAAAATAGTGTAGGGATCCCAGTGGGCAAGCATCGGAATGTGAGCTCTCAGTGCCGAAAAAGTTAATGCGGTCTTGGGATGTATAACCAGGGGAACAATGGGTAGGAGCAAGAAGATTATTTTACTTCTGCATAGGCACAGGTGAGACTGATAGTGGAATACCGTGTCCAATTCTGTATTTGCATTTAAAAAAGATGTTTAAAAAATTGGAGAGGATGCAGAAGAGAGCCACAAAAGCGATTAAAGGACTGAAGGAAATTCCTCTATGGTGTGAGATTTTAAGAACTTGATTTGTTTAACTGATCAAAAAGAAGAGATCAAGAGGTTACTTGATGACAGTGTATAAGTAGGTTTCAGAGTAGCAGCCGTATTAGTTTGTATCCGCAAAAAGAACAGGAGTACTTGTGGCACCTTAGAGACTAACAAATTAGTGCAAGTGATTAAGCATTAACACAGACTATCACAGGAAGTGATAGACTCTCCAGGTCTTGATGCCCAACACTAGTTACTGGGCTCACACTTGGGTTACTGGGCTCACACTTGGGTTACTGAGTGGAACTCTCTGCCTATGCTATCAGGAGGTCAGACTAGCTGATCTAATGTCCCTTCTGGCCTTAAACTCTATGAATTTAAGGGCTGGTCCTCACTAGGGCGGGGGATCGACTGTAGATACACAATTTCAGCTACGTTAATAACGTAGCTGAAATTGGCGTATCTACAGCCGACTTACTGTCCTCATGGCGGCGGCGGGCTCCCCCGTTGACTCCAGCTTGCGCCTTTTGGCGAGCTGGAGTTATGGAGTCGACGGGGGCGCCACTGGCGATCGATTTATCACGTCCTGACGAGACGTGATAAATCAATCTCCATAAGATCGATCTCTCCCCGCGCTAGTGAAGACAAGCCCTAAGTTAGAAATCAATGTAGAGGCCCATTTGAAGCCTAGGATTCAATTCCCCCACTCTTCCACCCCCTCTCCTCCAGAGGATACAGCACTTGCTTTAGTTTCTCAGTCCTCCTGATACTAGTTACCAGAGTGAAGGGGAAATTGCAGTGGTAGGAAAAGGCATGAATGTAGCCAGAATAACTTTCAGGTTTAATCTCTCTCAAACTACCAAGGCTTCCTGGTGGTCTGCTGGGTTCATGTGACTACCTATCACCTTCCATTCCTTATGTCCTTGTTTCCTTCACGTGCATCAACCTTAGTCATAGAGGCCCCACAGGCCAAATTCTCTCCTCACTTTTGTAGCCCTCAGTGGTAACTGTGCAAACCCACTGAAAGTGAATAGTTTGCGCAAGTGTCAGTGAGGACTGAATTTTGCCTGCCCCTGCCTGTTACTAGTGATGGTACATGAAAAGGAAAAAGCCCAGTTTGATTCTCCGACCTCTGGGGCCAGCAGGTCAGAAAACAATTTTTTTACTTGCAAGGTGAGCAAGCTTGCTCTGAAATCACTGGGAGATGATGGTCAAAGTGCCACGTTTACAGATTAGAGATGGACTTTGTATTTACACAGTTAGGTATTATAGCAATCAGGGATTGCAAAGGTTCCTGCGGCACTAACTCAGCTCAGGAACAGAATACAGTAACACTGCAGTGATGTTTCTTGTGAACAAGCGAGGAGGAACCTGTTTCAGCCATCTGTGCAAAGAGGCTGTGGCTCTGTGGGAGTGGTGCTTAGTACACCAAATTTATCCTACAGGTCTCAATGTCACAGATCAGCTGAATGGACACTTACATGATCAATACGAGTGGCCTCTCAAGGACTCAATAGCAAGGAATATCTTCTCGTGCTGGAGGTATCCAGACATGCACCTATTTGCAACAAGACAACTCCAAATCTCAGTGATTTTTGCTCCAGCTCAGGAGCAGATGACCTGGATGCATTCCTTCTAGATTGGACAGTAGGTCTTTGTGCATTTCCCACTCCCAGTTCCTCCAATTCAGAGAGTTCTTAGGAAAAATCAAACAAGACAAAGCCATAATTATTCTGATTGCCTGGCCTGGACAAGATAACTGTGGTTTTCAAATCAACTGCAGCAGTTTACCGACTGCGAGTAATTCCAGACCTATTGACCCAGCAGAGAGGTTGGATTTGCCATCCAGATTCATATTTTCTTCTCTCGACACCATGGTTCGTTGGACTTTGACACATCTGGAACTCGCCTGTTCATAAGAATGATAGCAGATTAGGGTTGGAAGAGACCTCAGGAGGTCAACCCCCTGCTCAAAGCAGGACCTATCCCAACTAAATCATCCCAGCCAGGGCTTTATCAAGGTGGGCCTTAAAATCCTCTAAGGATGGAGATTTCATCACCCTCCTAGTGAATAGTTTTTCCTAATATCCAACTGTGACAATGCTCTGTCCTTATCTTCGTGGATTCTGCGTTTCCTGGCGGATTTCACTAGCCTCAGAGGCTCACTGTGACCCTCCACGTGGCCCTTTTCTCTCTAGAGACAAGATCACAGCCTATTGAGCCATTTCATCATAAGCCAGTGAGGAGAGGCTATCCTTCCTGGCACAGTCTCAGTTGTCTCCCAATCTCAATGATTAATTAGGGGAAGTAGAAAGAGGGGAGCCCGGGCCTGCTCTCTACTCCGGGCTCCAGCCCAGGGACCCTAATAGTATCAGCTAAAATGGCTGACCCTTTTAGCCACAAAACATAATACAATTCCCTGGGCTACTTCCCCACAGCAGTCCCCACTTCTTCAAACTCCACTTCACCCTTACCTCAGGTCTTCCTTCCTTGCGTATGATGTGTCTATCACTCAGTCTCACCAACAGCACAACTTCTTCCCACAGCTCCTGACAACCACACCCACCTGACTAACTGGAAGGCTTTTAACTGGTTTCAGCAGTCCCTGATTGGCTTCAGGTGTCCCAATCAGGCTAGCTGCTTCTACTGATTTCTAGAAGGTTCCAGTGGTACCAGGGATTTGTTTAGCCTGAGGCTCACATATCTGTTCTTCAGCACTTTCCTATAGCCATCTGGCCTTGCCCCATCACACAACCTACATCTCCCCCACTGCAACTTAAGACCATTACTCCTTGTTCTGTCATCTGCCATCACTGAGAACAACCTAGCTCCATCCTCTTTGGAACCCCCTGTGCAGGGCCAGCTACAGGCACCAGCGAAGGAAGTAGGTGCTTGGGGCAGCCAAAACTGGGGGCGGGGGTGGCACTCCATCCATTATTGGGGTGATGCTCCACATCTTTTTTTGGCGGCGGGTCCCTCTCTGGCTCTTCTTTCTTTGGCAGCATTTCGGTGGCAGCTCTCACGGTACGACTTGTGGGTTTTCTTTACTTTTTTTTCCTTCGATGCTTGGGGCGGCAAAAAAGCTGGAGCCAGACCTGCCCCCTGTGACAGATTCAGTCACAGAAACCCTTTAGGATTGTCACCTGATGTGCTGAGATTACCTCTGAGCTGGTTTTCTCCGCCAGTTTCGGCCTCCAGAACTCTGCCTTGTTGAGCCAGAATGCCAGTCTGGTCCAGCACAGACCCAAGGTCAATCATATGCCCCAAAGCTGCAGACTTAACTGAAAACAGCTTAAGAAGTGCTCCTGTCTCCAGCACCCAGATATCCAGCTCTCCGTGGGATCCAAACCCCAAATGAATCAGTTTTACTCTGTACAAAGCTTATACAGGGTAAACTCATAAATTGTCTGCCCTCTATATCACTGATAGAGAGATATGCACAGCTGTTTGCTCCCCACATATTACTTACTTACTCTGGGTTAAGTAATAAGCAAAAGTGATTTTATTAAGTATAAAAAGAAGGATTTAAGCAGTTCCAAGTAGTAACAGACAGAACAAAGTAAGTTACCAAGCAAAATAAAGCAAAGCATGCAAGTCTAAGCCTAACATATTAAGAAACTGATTACAGATAAAAATCTCACCCTCAGAGATGTTCCAATAAGCTTCTTTCACAGACTGGACTCTTTCCTAGTCTGGCCCCAATTATTTCCCCTGGTATAGTTCTTGTTAGCTTCAGCTCAGGTGATAACTAGGGGATGTCTCATGACTTGAACCTCCTTTGTGCTGTTCCAGCCCCTTATATAGCTTTGGCACAGGGTGGGAATCTAGGGTTACGATATTTCAACAGTCAAAAAAAGGGGACATGGGGGGAAGCCCCGACCTAGCCCTGCCCCCACCCCAATCCACCCCTTCCCACTTCCCGCCCCGACTGCCCCCCTCAGAACTCCCAACCCCACCTTTGCTCCTTGTCCCCTCCTGAGACCCCTTCCCCGAACTGCCCTGCATGATCTCACCCCCTATCTAAGCCTCCCTGCTCCTTGTTCCATGACTGCCCCCTCCTGAGACCCCCCCACCCTAACTGCCCCCCCAGGACCCTACCTGTCCCCTGACTGCCCCAACCCTTGTCCACACCCCTGCCGCCTGACAAACCCCCTAGAACTCCAGACCCATCCAACCCCCCCTGCTCCCTGCCTGCCCTGACAGGCTCCCCCAGAGCTGCCAACTCATGCAACCCCCCTGCCCCAACCTCTCTCAACACTCTACCCCCTGACAGGCCCCCTCCAGAGCCCCTGACCCATCCAACCCTCCCCTGCTCCCTGACTTTCCCCGGGACTCCTCTTATCATGCCACTCAGAGCTGCTAGCACCACGTGGAGCTGAACATGCTGCCGCACTGCTCTGCCAAGTGCATAGCCCTGCCCCCGCAGAGTGCTGCTGAGGCTCCAGGGGAGGAGGGGCGCCAGTTGCTGGAGGCCCAATGTGAGCGGCTCAGTCAGGCCCAGCCGTGCCACACTCTGCATGAGGAGGGGAAGGGAAGGAGATGGGGGAAAAATCCCAGATCTTTCTACTTTATTACAAATTCCTCCTGGACGGCTATTTAAAGACGAAAAAGCCAGATATGTCCGGGGCAATACGGACGGATGGTAACCCTTCGGGAATCTTTTGTCTCTCTGAGTCCCTGCCCCTCCTTGTAAATGGAAAAGCACCAGGTTTAAGATGGATTCCAGTACCAGGTGATATGGTCACATGTCCTGTGAGACCCAAGCCTTCATTCTTCCTGGCCTGACTCACAGGAAGGCTTGCAAGTAATCAGAACCATTTACAGCCAGTTTTCCTAGTTGATGGAAGCCATCAAGATTCCAAACCACCATTAATGGCCCACACTTTGCATAATTACAATAGCAGCTCAGAGTTATATTTTGTATTTCCAGTTTCAGATACAAGAATGAGGCATTTATACAAATAGGATGACTGCACTCAGTAGATTTTAAGCTTTGTAATGATATCTTACAAGAGACCTTTTGCATGAAGCATATTCTGGTTGCATTATATTCACACGCATTAGCATATTTACATAAAGTTATATGGAGAGCAATATCATCCCCTCCTTCAGGTAGTTGAAAGTTGCTATCAAATTCCCCCCCTCATTTTTCTCTTCTGCAGAAGAAATAAGCTCAGTTCCCTCAGCCTCCCCTCATAAGTCATGCGCCCCCAGCCTTCCTAATCATTTTTGTTGCCCTCCACTGGACTCTCCAATTTGTCCACATCATTTCTGTAGTGAGGGGCCCCAAAACTGGACACAGTATTCCCGATGTGGCCTCACCAGTGCCGAATAAAAGGGAATAATCACTTCCCATGATCTGCTGGCAGTGCTCCCATTAATGCAACCCAATATGCCATTAGCCTTCCTGAAAACAAGGGCATATTGTTGATTCATATCTAGGCTGATCAGATGTCCTGATTTTATAGGGACAGTCCCAATATTTGGGGCTTTTTCTTATATAGGCTCCTATTACCCACCACCCCCGTCCCAATTTTTCACACTTGCTGTTGGGTCACCCTACTCAGATCCAGATTCTCATCCAATGTAATCCCCTTTTCTACTGAACTGCCACTTAGCCAATGGTCCCCAGCCTGTAGCAGTGCCCGAGATTCTTTGATCTTTGTTGAATCTCATCCGATTTCTTTTGGCCTAATTCTCCAATTTGTTTAGGTCACTCTATATCCTATCCCTACCCTCCAGCATATCTACCTCTTCTCCCAGCTTAGTGTCATCTGTGAACTTGCTGAGGGCGCAATCCATCCCATCTTCCCAATCATTAATGAAGATATTGAACAAAAACGGCCCCACAATCGACCCTTGGTGCACTCCGCTTGATACTAGCTGCCAACTAGACATCGAGCTGTTGATCACTGCTTGTTGAGCCCGACGATCTAGCCAGGTTTCTGTACACCTTATAGTCCATTCATACAATCCATATTTCAAGAGAGGCAGGAGGTTCCACTGAACTCCCTATCACTGTCGAGCTGAATGTGTTCTGATCATAAATGGAAAAGGGTCTCCTTGTGAGCAACTAGCAATAACAAACCCAGATTCAGCTTCTCTTCTGTCCACATTGGAGTGCTTGCACCATTTGAAATCTCTCTATACCAGTGTTTCCCAAACTTTTTTGGCCATGGAACACTTTTTAGCCTGGTATATATTTACGGACCACTTATAATATTATTTTGTAGTCGTTTGGTTTTCAAATAAAAAATTGCTTTATTTATGCTCAAATACATTTTATAACACAAAGCAAAAATATAAAATACTTTGAACTAACAATTTCTAACTGGAAAGTGTTCATAAAGTAGTACAAAAATCAAGTGTAAGAGTCAAAATTGAAAAGTGTTCTACTTAACACACACACACACACACACACACACACATGTATATTATATATATATATACACACACACACACACACACACACACCCCCAACACCAAAAAAAATTAGATTTTTAATAGGAAAATCTATTTTTATAAACAAATACAAATTTAGATTTAATGGGATTGGTGTTTATGTTTTTGTACCAGAAATTCGCTTATTAGAAATCATGCTGGAAAGTTGAATTCTCATGTCAGGTGCCTCCTCTCCACCTGGTTACCGCCTTTAATGCCAGTCTGCTTACAGGTTTTGATGGACAGGTCTGGGTTCTTTTGGATCCCACCACCCACTCAGCAGGGGGTATCTTCTCTCTTTTTTCCTAGACATTTGGCGGTGCCTCCACTCCCCTCACTCCTTCCTGGCAGGGTCACCAGGGCAGCTTGGGAGGAAAAGTCTAACTACAGGGTAATCTTCACTTACTGACCAGATAGTTGGAGACTTCCAAGAAATAACACCAATGCATACAATATATTGAGCACAATAATTATATTAAATAGGAGACAAATACAACATAACAGGGTAAAACACTATTTTTAGGGTCACCAGGCGCTTGATGACGTATAACCACAAAATTCTTCTCTGCAGTGGTGTAGCAGTGTGGCTGACTGGGTTCAGTACAGCCCAAAGGACTTGCAAGTGGGAGAAGGTGGTAAGTTCCTCCATGGGTGTAGTATGCAGCAGGTTATAAAATCCTCAAACCCCCCGCCCTCACTCCCTGGCTTGAAGACACAGTTCAGGGAGTAGGGGGTCCCCAAAACAAATTACCTAACTAACTAAAAGATGAGGCACTCACAATCTCCATGAATGATCCTCAGGTTCAAAAATGACTGGACGACTCAGTCTCTGCAGAGGGGCTGCTCTCTGCTAGCAGGGATCCTCCTCAGTCAGGAATCAGGCTGTGTCAGTTCCAGGATTTCCCCTCACCACAAAGGTGTGTAGGGCTTAAGGTGTAGGTTACACAACAATTACATCCAAACTGCAGCCTCCCAGCCCCATGTCTGGACACACTCATCAGGCAGCTTCCCTGGATGAGGGGACAGCAGAGCTGACCATGTGGTGACAGGTCTCACATGGTCAAGGGAATCACCAGTGGGGTAGGAAAAACCCCACTGAGGGATCTGCTGTCAGGTCCCTAGAGGCCAGTTCTCAGGGGGAACCCTGAATGCAGGCCTAGGACTCACCAGCTCTCCACACAGCCAGTCCTGCCTTTTTCCTGCCTGGCTCTCCACTCACTCAAAATGGCTTCTCCCCTTTCCTCCCCTCCCTGGGAGGGCCTCTCACTCCCTCTTGGTTGCTGGGCAGACTGAGTCTGCCAGCAGACAGAGACCTACGAGTCCATGTAAATCTCCTTGGGAGTTACACAAATTTAATTTAAAAAAAATATATATATATATATATATATATATGTATATATATATATATGTTTTTTTTCACAGAACACCTATTCACATCATGCAGAACACCAGTGTTCCACGGAACACAGTTTGGGAAACTCTGCTCCATACAGTTAGTAGCATCTTGCAGCTCATCATGCATTGGTAGGACAAACGACTGTGTTCAGCCCCAGTTTAGTTAAGAGGTTTCTGAAGTTAATGAATGTCTGCCCTTTGATTAGAGAGCCCACATTGATGTGGGACCTTAGTCTAGTACTGACTCAGCTCCGCTCATACACACACAGCCCCTAGTGTTCTCGAGCCTCTTTCATCTTTCAGTTAAGAAACTATGAAGACTGAGTGAGCTGCAGGCTCTCGTGATTGCTTTATGTGGTCATTCACAAAAATGAAGTGTCTGTCCTCCAGCCACATCCAGCATTGCTTCCCAAGCTAGACACAAAATTTCATCTTAACCGGTCCATAAACTTGCCAGTATTTTCCCCTAGACCTTGCTCTCCCTCAGCTATGCTGCTCACCTTGGATGCTAAGAAGTCATTTAGCTTTCTATTAGAATAGGCCTAAGGAATATAGGGATTCACCTAGACTCTTTGTCTCTTATGGGGTGTTGTTACAGGGTTACTCACCACACTGATGCCTCCTGCTGCGCATTTTGGAAATTAGCTCAGTCCCAATGGGTGCACCCTTTGGTGGTGGTGGCTCTGCTGTCTTTGCCTCTGCCTGCAGACCCATTATAGCTCCTTTCCCTCAGTGTCTGCTTCGTGGCACAGCCCTGTGGCCAGATCACCATCCAGTTTTCCCCCTCTCTGGGGGAGTCCTCCAACAAGAGTTCAGCCACTCCTCTCAACGGCTTCACAGTGCACAGCTAGGTTGCTCCTTCAGTGGCTGGGGGAGAGAGGGAGACAGGCCCACCCACTACTCCAGGCCCTGGGACCCTGCAAACAGCAGCTTCCTGCTACCTCTTCCTTTCAGCTCACTGTCTCTGTTCCCTGGGCCACTTCCCTACAGCCCCAGTTCCTTCTGCTCCTGTCTCTGGCTCCAGCTCCGGCTCGGCTCCTTTGCCCTCTTCCCAGGGCCTCAAGCCTGTAAGCCCTGGCAACCCATCAGGCACCCTCTAGGAAGCCAGTCTTCTTCCTATGGCTCCCTGCAGCAAACTCACTCAGGAGGGGCTGCAACTTCTTTTTATATGGGCTGACTGGGCCCTGATTGGCTGGTCCAGCTGCCGCCCTAATTGGCTGCAGCCTCTGCCCTAATTGGCTGTTTCCCCTACGGCCCCTCCTTTACTCCATAGCCTACCTAGGTGGGTTTTAACCCTTTCAGAGCCAGGGTGGAGCAGGCGCCCTGTCACATGGGGAAAAGAGAAGCAATCAGGCACTCGCATCCCAATGCTTTTCCAAATAGATTAGACTCTATAATAAGGAGCATTATAAACACATCTGTGTTCCCCTTCCACAAGGAAACATTTGACTATATCAAAGGCTGCTTCCGTGGCCTGCCTTATGCATATTCCTGTACTGGAGAGCTTCAGAACTGCCATCTAGTGTTCAGGTCATGCTTTCCCTAGATTTTACAGCTATGTTGACTTCTGAGTTTGGTGCGGCAAACACCTTAAGCCCTACACACCTTTGTGGTGAGGAGAAATCTTGGAACTGGATTCTTATCTAGCTAGGCCTCCTCATCCCACTCAACTGGGGGAGGAGCACTGCTTGCCAGTCTCCCAGGAGTGGGTATATGTAGAGGCCGCTGGCAGAGCAAATGAAGGTTGCTCCCCATGATTCTCCAAGATAGACCCTGCACATTCATGCTCCCTGCCCACCTTCCCTCTTGCTCAGAGCCCTACTTACAGTTGGACTTGAGGAAGTGGAAGGAACTGAGCCAACCAGCACGCCAAATCCCTCCTTTTATAGCCTCACCTCTGAAGGGTCAGGGCTGGAGATGTGAGGTGTAGAAGTACAAGAGAACTCCAATGAGCACCACTGTGAGAAGAATCTAGCTTATAGAGTTGGCACATTCCAAACAGGATGAATGTGCAGAGCCCACCTCTAAGAACTCCTTACAGGTCAGGAACCAGCATTTCCGAATGCTGCCTGCACTTTAACTGTAGTGTAGGAGGAGGGGTCTAGGCCAAAGGACAGGTGTGGGATCCAGAGCTTCTGGCTACTGTTCTCTGCCACTGTCTCCATGGGTGCCCTTGGACAAGGCATTTCATCCTGCAGTGCCTTAATTCCCCATCTTTAATATGGGGATGATCTGCCTTGCCTCCTCCCATAAGGTTGGGAAGGTGAATTCACATCTGGCTGTGAGGCACACTACAGCTGGGGTAGCACCATCGAACAGTTTAGTAAAGGTCTCTAGCCTGTGGAACCTAAGGGCTTTACTGAAATGTCTGGCATTGTCCTGGCACTCTGGAAAAGCAGCTATAAGAGCCAGTGGCAGCACCATATCCCACCTTACATCAGGGTTAGACACCTGCGGTGGTGACAGATGATCCTGTTAGATCGCCTCTGGTCAGTTGCCATGTCTCCATCACGGCACTGTCTGGGTTGGCGGGGAATGAACCAGCCATTCTGGTGGAGGGCAGAGGCTGGCCACCGTGGCAAGGGGGAGTGGCTGGCAGCACATGGGGAAGTGACTGGTTATATTTTGTGCTTGACTTTTGCAACAGGAGTGTTGTTGGTGATTCTGTCACTGAAGTTGACTTCATGGATCCTGCTGCTGTCTCACCCAGCAGCAGCTGCTCCAGTGCCTGGCTTCTTGTGCTGCTGGGGACTCTGGGGACAGCTCTGCTTGGGGCAGCTCACAGACTGGGGCTGATCTACCAGCTTTGGCATAAGGTAAAGCTGAGACATCTCCCCCTTTCACATAGAGTCCTGCCATGCAAGGCTTAGAGAGAATGGCAAGGGATGCAGGTGGATGAGGGGAGCTTGGGTAGCATGTTCACTAAGATCCCGGGACAGATTCACTGCACTGGTGACTAACCAAGACTATATGCTGATGAGGCTGCTAAGTGCAGAAGAGCACAAGGTGAGACTGTCCCCCAGCACACGCTCTCAGGAATGCCCAGGGCCCTGCACCATAGCTAAGGTGCTGGGAGTTCCTGTGGGTTTGGTGGAAGTCTCCCTGTCCAGGGGGCATTTGTGCTTGGGATGTTCCATATTCACATGCTGGTTCTCAGAGGACCCAGCACCTGCACTGGTTACCTCCCAGGGGAGAGGGATACCAAAAGGTTTCTCTGTGTTCAAGTCCCTTGAGTAGGACCCTACCAAATTCATGGTCCATTTTGGTCAATTTCACGGCCAAGTATTTTTAAAATTAGTCAGTTTCACATTTTCAGATGTTTACATCTAATTTCACTGTGTTGAACCATCAGGGTCCTGACCCAAAAGATGGGTCATAAGGCTATTGTGGCGGGGGCTGTGGGATTGCCAGCCCTCTGAAGGTACTGCCTTCAGAGCTCGGCAGCCAGATGGAATGCAGCTGGCTGGGCATCCAGCTCTAAAGCCAGTGCTGCTGCCAGTAGCAGTGCTGCAGAAGTGAGGGTCGCAGGATATGGAGGGTGGATTTCCATAGGTTTGGTTTTCTAGCAGACTCCCACCCCAGCGCAAGGATGTGACAGCAGAAGCCGTGGAGCTTCCTGCAGCCAGGGAAGATACCAGAGGTGGGTCTGACTGGCCCGGGGAGTAGCCCCTGCAGGGGAAGAGGAAGTCTCAATCCCAAAGATTCCCTGGCTGGGTGCCAGATTTCATAGGGGAGATCATATTTCACCATCTGTGATGCGTTTTTCATGGTGGAGAATTTGCTAAGGCCCTACCCATGAGAAGAGCCCTAGGAAGCATCACACGCTGCCCACGCAATAGGGACCTAATATGCTCGTGCCTCACTGGTCTCTGCAAACAGAGCTGGGGCATGTCCAAGCAGCAGCATCCTTATGCCTTGTGGCAGTGCATTCTGGGGAAGTCCAGGCTGCTGTTCTATCCTCTCTTAACCAGGGCATGTCTACATGTGCTCCAGGCACTCTGAGCTGCCCCAGCAGCTCTCTGAGGTACCCTCTGCCCAAAGAGATGGCTGGAAGGACAAGCCAACCAATCTGCTTACACAGGCATGACCAAGGGTCCCATCTGCCCTGCACAGTCACATGGTGCTGGACTGGATAAAGGCCGTGTGCCAACCTAAACTTCTTGCATGACAACTCACCATGAGCTGACAGGGTTCCTAATCAGGTGGGGGATGGGCACACAACATGGTCAGAACCACCCAGGTCACTAGTTGGTTATCCCTGGATCCCAGTGTGTGATGGAGCTGCACGCCTCTGGCCATTAGCACCATCCCTGCCCTTCACAGTGTCCCCCCAGAGCGTCCATGGGGAGCCATCCAAACACTGCCCCGACAGGCTGGCACTCTGCTAGTCTGCGTCTGACCCTGCCTCCTGCCATGCAAGACTGGTACTCTGCCAGTCTGCGCCCTGACCCAACCCCTCCCTCCTGCCCTGCCAGGCCAGCACTCTGCCTCTCTGCATCCTGCCCTGCTGGGCTGATACTCTGCCAGTTGGTGTCCTGACCCGGGCCCAGTGCCCTGCTCTGCGAGCCAGGTGCTCTGTGCTATGCCCCAGCCCCCCGCATTCTGCCCTGCCAGTCTGCATCAGACCTAGTCCCTGCCTCCTGTCCTGCCAGACTAACGCTCTGCTGGTCTATGTCCTGACCTGGCTCCTGCTCTGCCAGGACAGCGTTCTGCTGGTCTGCGTCCTGACCCAGCTCCTGCTCTGCCAGGCTAACGCTCTGCTGGTCTGTGTCCTGACCTGGCGTCTGCCTCCGGTGCTTTGCTGGGCTGACCTCAGCTGGTCTGTATCTTGCCCTGGTCCTCACATTCTGTGCTGATGAGCCAGGACTCTGATGGTCCCAATCCTTCTCAGGCAGAGCCGAAGAGTACCCGGCATGGTGGGGAGCTTGTTGCAGAGGTCCTGAAGGCCCATGGAGTGCGCTACTTGTTCACGTTGGTAGGAGGCCACATCTCACCCATCCTGGTGGCCAGCGAGAAGCTGGGCATCCATGTGGTGGACACAAGACACGAGGCCACAGCTGTGTTTGCTGCCGATGCAGTTGCCAGGCTCTCAGGTAATACCACACAAAGGAGACTTGCTCAGGGTCTAGGGCGGGGCCTCCCCCAGCGTAAGGACATTGCCTTGGGATCCCCTGCAAGCAGGTCCTCAGCAGAGACATGTCTTCCATAAGTGTGGGCTCTGCCCTGCCTCCACGTAGTTCATTTGTGACCAGCTCACCTGTCAGCCTCTGCTGGCAGGAACATACTGTGACGGGCCGGCCCCCATGTGGGAGTATAGTCTGTTGGGGGAGTGGCACCTCCCCACTCCGGTCCCGCCAGGAGGGTTGAGCATGGTGTGCCTTTGCCCACCAGGGTTCAATGAGGGGCTCCTCCTGCTATGGGTCTGTGGACAGTTAATCCACATCACTACAGGGAGGCCCACGGGGAAAAGGAAACTGGAGATGCAGACTGACTGACTCCATGTTCTGTCCTCAGCTGTGTGCAGTGGGACTCACTGTGGGACTTTCCTCCTAAGGCTGTGCCTGCCATACTACAGTAGGCAGGGGCATGGCTATGGTCAATGGGGCAGTGACCAGCTCACCCCCACAATGAGAAGTGCGTGGCCATGGCAATAGGGAGCAGTAACCAGCTCATCACTGCAAAGGACGGGGTATAGCCATGGGTGGCAGGGGGAAGTGACCAGGCCACCCTAGCAGTGGGTGGGGCATGGCCATAGGTGGCAGGGGGCAGTGACTATCTCATCCCTGCAATGGGCAGGGCATTGCCATGGATGCCAGGAGGAAGTGACCAGCTCACTGCTGCAATGGACAGGGAAATGGGGCAGTGACCAGGTCACCCCAGAAGTGGGAGGGGTATGATCATGGATGGCAGGGGGCAGTGACCAGGTCACCACTGAAATGGGAGGGCCATGGCAATGGAGCAGTGACCAGGTCACCCAGTCATAGGCATAGGCATGGCCATGGGCAATGGGGCAGTGACCAGCTCAGCCAAGCAATGGACAGATCATTGCCTGAGTTCTCGTTCTGGCTTGGGGAAGAAGGTACAGGCTTGCTGGTGCATGCAATTTGGCTTCTAGCCACCTGCCCTAAACTGTCCCCTGTTCCCCTGCTGCTTGGCCTACCCACCTGTCTGTGCTAAGGGTGCAGTTCATCATATCTGCCCTGCTGTGGGCTGGCTGCTCTGCATTGCAGGGACAGTTGGAGTCGCTGTGGTAACTGCGGGACCTGGGGTAACCAACACCATGACGGCTGTAAAGAATGCCCAGATGGCTGAATCCCCGGTGCTGCTGATTGGTGGGGCAGCTGCCACACTGCTGAAGGTGAGTCTGTGGTGCTGCTGATAGCAAAGGTTGCTGCCACACCATGGCAGGCGGGTGCCCAGTGCTGCCACAGCACAGCAGGAGATCCCTTCCTTTCCCATTCTCAGGCAGCTGGAGCTGTCCAAACAGAAGGGCCAATTGGTGCTGGTGTGTGGAGCAGGAGTAGTCTGATTTAGACTGTGCTGCTGGGGAAGAGAGACAGCCAGCCCCACTTGCATTCCTCACCCCTACCCAGTGTCAATACCTTGTCCCTGTTGGTTGTGAGGTCTCATCCATCCCAGCCCAATGATCTCTGCTGCCGCATTGCCAGACAGACACTCAGATGGGCACAGCCCTATCAGCCACTGTGCTTGGTCACTGTGGAGGAAGCATTGGCCTGGCTTGGGGCATTTTCAGGCAGTGTGTTCTGCAGGGCCATCGGAGCATGGACTGCAGTTCTGTCTATCTGTGCAGGGCCGAGGTGCTCTGCAGGACATTGACCAGCTTTGCCTCTTCAAGCCACTCTGCAAGTTCTGTGCGTCAGTGAGGACTGTGCGGGACATCGTCCCCATGCTGCGAAGGGCCATCGCGGCAGCGCAGTCTGGCACCCCAGGTAAAAGCCTTTCTCCTGGGGCTTATCCTTCTATGCAGCAAAGGATTAATGGGAGGGATTAATGGGCTGGGAGGTTTTCCGACCCAGATCTCACTAGGACCATCCCACTACTCTCATTCCTGCTGTCAGATTAAACTCACTTGAATGTAGGTCATTGAATCATAGAATATTAGGGTTGGAAGAGACCTCAGGAGGTCATCTAGTCCAATCCCCTGCTCAAAGCAGGACTAACTACCAACTAAATCAACCCAGCCAAGGTCTTGTCTAGCCAGGCCTTAAAAACCTCTAAGGAAGGAGATTCCACCACCCATTCAAGTGCTTCCCCACCCTCCTAGTGAAATAGTGATTCCTAATATCCAACCTAGACCACCCCCACTGCAACTTGAGACCATTGTTTCTTGTTCTGTCATCTGCCACCACTGAGAACAGCCAAGGTCAGGGGTGGAGAAACTATGGCCCCCGGGCCACATCCGGCCCGTGGGACTGTCCTGCCCAGCCCCTGAGCTTGCTGGGGAGGCTCTTCACGGGCAGGGCCAACTCCAGGCACCAGCAAAGAAAGCACGTGCCTGGGGCGGCATTCTGGCCAATCTTGGGGCGACACATTCCGCCCCCCCCCCCCCTTTTTTTTCTTTTTTGCTTGGGGTGGCAAAAAACGGAGAACCAGCTCCGCTCCTGGTCCCTCCCCTGTTGTCCCTCCGCAGCCTCAGCATGCTGTGTGGGCCGGCTCTGGGGGTGGAGCTGCGCACTCCTGCAGGGCAGCACCATAGTGGCGTGGTAAGGGGACTGTGACTGGGCCAGAGCCAAGGGGTCAGATCAGGGGCAGGGAGTTCCAGGGGGCAGACAGGAGCAGGGGGCGGTTGGATGGGGTGGACTTTTAGGGGGTCAGTCAGGGGATGGGGAACGGGGTGGGGGGGTTGGTTAGGGCGTGGGAATCTCAGGGGTCTGTCAGGGTATGTGGATAGGGGTTAGGGCAGTCAGGGGACAGGGAGCAGGGGGTTGGGTAGAGGGTGAGGTCCTGGGGCAGTGGTTAGAGGTGGGGAGGTCTCTGGAGGGGGCGGTCAGGGGACAAGGAGCAAGGAGGCTTAGATAGGGGGTTGAGTCCCAGGGGGGTAGTTGGGGCGAGGGTCTCTGGAGGGGGTGGTCAGGGGACAAGGAGTGTGGAGGGGTGTTGGATGGATTGGGGATTCTGAACCGGCAGTCGGGGTGGGAAGTGAGAGGGGATCAGATGGGGCAGAGCCAGGCTGTTTGGGGAGGCACAGCCTTCCGTATCCGGCCCCACATACAATGTGGCCCTTGGGCCAAAAAGTTTGCCCACCCCTGGCCTACCTCCATCCTCTTTGGAATGCCCCCGTCAGGTAGTTGTTGAAGGCTGCTATCAAATCCCCCCTCACTCTTCTCCCAGCCCTATTTTCCCAGGTCCCTGCCCTGATTTCCGATAGCACTGCTGGCTCTCAGGAACTTCTACCTTAGCCCCTGCCAGGGTCCCCCGCCCGGTTCACAGAGTCCTGAACTTGATACCTCCCCATGAAATTCAATCCATGTTCCACTGCGGGTGTGAGCACAGAAGAGGTGGAGCAGTGTGACTGCTGCTGGGGAGCTGGGCCAGCCAGCACCTGGGCTGCAGTGGGGTTTATCACAGGTCAGGGCAACTGAACCTATATTTCCCTCTATGGTCAAGCAAGGATGCCCACTCTGGGCTTCCAGCTCCCCATCCATCACCTCTCTTGGGCGGAGACGTACTTCTCTCTGCCTCCTGACTGGGGTTTTCCAGGCTGCACAGCTCCCTGCCCACACTGTGAGTAACCTTGCCCTGCATATATTCACAGAAGGGACCAATGTAATCATCTCATCTGATCCCAGCATGGCACAGGCCAAAGAACTTCACTGAAACAATTCCTTCTCTCAGTCCAGTGGCTGTGTTAGAACTAGAGCACATCTCTCAGAAATACTTCCCATCTTCATTGTAAAACTGACAGTGATGAAAAATCTACTGTTGGTAAATTGTTCCAGTGGATAATTGCTCTCACTGTTTAAAAATTACACCTTATTTCTAGTCTGAATTTGTTGAGCTCCAGCTTCTAGCCCTTCGATCTTTTTATACCTTTCTCTGCTGGACTGAAGAGACCAGTATCAATTTTTTTTCCTCAGTAGGTACTTAAGAACTGAAATCAAGTCATCCTTTAATCTTCTTTTTATTAAGTTAATTAAATTCACTTCCTTTCGTCTATCACTATAAAGCATGTTTTCCAATCCTTTAATCATTTGCAGGGCTCTTCCCTGAACCCTCTGCTGTGGCTCTTTGTATCTTTTTTCTGCATTGGAATAGCTTGTGTCTGGGCTGCCCTGATCCTTCTAGGAGATAGTGTGGGGCATTGGCATTAGCACTGGTCAGGGCCCAAGTTCTATGAGGCTTCCGCATTGGGCAGAGGCAAGGTTGCCCATGCCCTATGGGGTAACAATTTGGCATGTCAGTGTAGGGCGGGTCTGGATCCTGGTTTGCCTATGTGATAATTTGGGGCGTTGGCATTGGACAGGGTGGGAGCCTCTGTTGCCCATGACCTGAAGGGCAGGGATGAAATCTGGATTGTCCGTGCCCAATGGGGTGGTGGCATTGGGCAGGGTGAGAGCCTGGGTTGCCCATGCCCTGTGGGGCATTGGCGCTGGGCAGGGCCAGAGCCTGGGCTGTCCATGACCTGTGGAGCCATGGCTGGCTGACCATCACTCTTTGTGCTACAGGCCCTGTGTTTGTGGAGTTCCCAATTGATGTACTCTACCCATACTACTTGGTGGAGAAGGAGCTGGGTTTCAAAGAGACCCCTAGGGGGCTGCTGAGTGGAGTCATCAACTGGTGAGTACAGCCCTGTCCTCCCAAGGGCAGCGCTGAACTGGGAGCTAACAGCTGTCCCTCCACCTCACCCGCAGGTATCTGTGCAACCACCTCAGGAACCTGTATGCAGGGGCCTGGGAGACAAGGGACTTCTCCCCACTTCCGGTGCAGGTGCCACAGGCCACAGCAGAGCAGGTGAGAGCCCTCGATTTCCTGGGGCCTGGTGCTGCCTCCCTTCAGGTAGCACATCCCCATCACCCGACTGGGAGCTTCCTCCCAGAGCTCCTCATTAGCACACTGTCCTCCCCCACACAGCAAGCCCGTCCCCTGTTGGGCCTTGCCCTCAGAAGTAGAAGAGGGGTACAGAGGAGCACTGTGGCAGAGAAGCGGGTCCCTGGGGCCCTCATCACCCTACAGCCTTTTGGTGCCAGCCCTAGCCCCTTCTGCCCCTCTGCCTGCCACGTCCCTTGGCGCTGGCTATATCATGTCCTCAGAGCTGGGCACAACCTCTTTCCTGCCTTCCCCTACCCAACTCCTCTGTGGTTCCTGCTAGATCCCCACTCCTAGCTTTTCTGCCAGTTCCTTCCTCATCCTCATACTGCTGGCTGAACTCTGCCCAGGAGCAGTTCCAGGGGCCATGTGACAGCTGCTTAGCCACTGTCATTGACTGCCTGGCCCCACCCAACCACTGACACTGACCGCCCAGCCCCACCCTGTCACTGGCAGTGTCCCCGGGCTCTGCCATGCTCCACGTAGCCCCTGCACTCCATCACATCTATAGATCATAGAATATCAGGGTTGGAAGGGACCTCAGGAGATCAACTAGTCCAGGGCTCTCCAAACCTTATGAGTCGAGGGCCATATTAGATTTTTGAAGGGGCTTTGCAGGACGAAGCAACTGTGGGAAGGAAGGAAGAAAGAAAGAAATACAAATATATGCAAATACATGCAAATATGTGCAAAATATGCACAAATCGTTAAAAAAGCAACGCTGCTGTGTCTGTTGCATTAAATTCTAAATCAGATATAAAAGTAGCTGTATAATCAATGCAGGTACTGTAAAATCACACAAAATATTTGTCAATACATTAAAAATAATTTCACATTTTTTTTTATTTTACTTCTTAAAAACTCACACATTTGTATCATACAATTACACATATTCAAAAATGAAAAAATATTATTTTAGGATTAGTGAGAAGTATGGTACTCATGTTTTTCTGACAAAATTGCATTTAGCTGTGGTTCAAAGTTAGTGTTCCCTATTATCCAAATTGATTGTAAATGTTCATCAGATAAGGTCGATTTGTAGTTGGATTTCACATATTTTATCATCGAAAATGTTTTTTTCACACACATAAGTAATGCCGAACACTGACATTGATCCACAAACAAAATTTTTACATGAGCATATTGATCACTTTGCAGGTATTTATAGAACTCCACCAGATTTCCTTCCTTATATTTGTCCTTCAACATGTCATTGGATTGCAGGGGAAAGGGTTTACTCTCCCCTAAATTGGCTCCCCTTTTAGGGGGACATTGGCTTCTGGGGGCAATCGCTCAGCTGAGCTGCCCCTGTGCACAAGCTGCTGCTGGCAGCCGCTCCCCCTGCCCACTTGGCATGCCTGCTCAGCTATAGCAGCCTGCCTGCTCACTTCTCCCCTGTTTGTTGTGGGCCACGGCTGGATTGAAGCCATGGCTGAATCCTGCCTGCAATTTGGAGACCCCTTGATCTAGTCCAACCCCCTCCTCAAAGCAGGACCAATCCCCAATTAAATCATCCAACAGATCTTTGCCCTATATCCTTAGATGGCTCTCTCAAAGATTGAGCTCACAACCTTGGGTTTAGCAGGCTAATGCTCAAACCACTGAACTATCCTTCTCCCTCCAACCCTGCTAGGCTCTGCCTAGCTGCTGTGTTGACCCCAATAACTCCTGATCCCTCCAGGGTGCGCCCAACAACTTCACTGACCCCAATGACTGCTGGCCCTTTGCACTGACCCCTGGCTTTGCCAGGCCCTGATGGTGCTTCTCATTTGCGTGCAGGTGCAGCAGTGTGTGGAGCTGGTCAGCCGCGCCAAGAAGCCTGTTATGCTCCTGGGCAGCCAGGTGACCCTGCCTCCAACGCCTGTGGAGAAGCTCAGGTGAAGAGTCTGCTCCATTCAGAGTCCTCTCTCTGCCCTGCCCCCCATTCTGCAGGGGCAGGGGCTCTACTGGCAAAGCCCTTGGGGCTCTTACCCAGTTTTTTCAGCTCTGCCAGTTTGCAGGCTGGTTGTTGTGGCCTTCTCCCAGTGGCCATGTGCACACAGGGTGAGAGCCACCATCTGTCCTGGCCTGACCGAGAGAGACCTGAGGCTGTCAGACCAGACTGAGGGGCATCAGCAGAGCCCGATGGCACAGGGTCTGCACAGCAAAGACTGAGCCATCTTTGGCACCTGCTTTCTCTGGTTTCAATGAGGCTGTCCTTCAATTAACCAAAAATGTGTCTTTCCCTCCAAGAAACAAGCATGTGGCATGTCTTCCTGCCATGTATGCTCCCTGCACTCTCTCACACTCGTGCTCCCACACACATAATACTTGGCTCACCGGCTGCCATGCACCCTCCTCATTCACTGACACACCCTGCTATGCATGCCCTCCTCACACACTCTTCCACTTGCTCAGCTGTCTGAGCGCACACATACATGGGAGCTGTGCTGGTAGCGTCCATGTTCATAGTAGTGTGAAGTGTCCCTTTGCCATGGGGCAACTCACCTGCTGAGAGCTAACCCTTCCCTGTGCTCTGCAGGGAAGCCCTGGAGGCCCTCGGCATCCCTTGCTTCCTGGGTGGGATGGCCCGGGGCATGCTGGGAAGGGACAGCCCACTACATATCCGCCAAAACCGCCGAGAGGTGCTGAAGGAGGCTGACCTGGTTATTTTGGCAGGTCTGTGGAATGCAGCATGGGGTCTGGCCTGGAGGGTGGTGCGCCTTGGGGCCATTGGACTTGGAAGTGACAGGGAGCTGGGATGGCACGTCAGTGGAGGGGGAGGGGCAGGAGGGCTGTGTGTTGTGGAGCAGGGCTGTGGGTGAGCGATGGGATGTTGTGGGGCTGAGGGTTATCAGTGGCATGGGGTAATGCTCAAAGTGTTATGGGGCTGGGAAGTTGTGGAGTGGAGGAGCCTTTTGTGGGGCTGTGGTGGAGCTGGGCGGTAGCAATTGGCTAGAGGGGTAATGCTGAGGGGTTGTGGGATGGGGTTGGGTAGTGGCAGGGCGGTAATGCTCAAGGGGTTATGGGGCTACAGGATTTGTGGGATGGGGGAGCCTGATGTGGGGTGTGATGGGGCTGGGCAGTGGCAGTGGAGAGGGGGTAATGTTCAAGAGGTTATGGGGTTGTGGGGGATTGCGGGGTGGAGGAGCCTGATGGATGTATTGTGACTTGGCAGTAGTGGGGGCGGGAAGGCAGTTGTGGAGTGGGGAGTCTGATGTCGGGTGTGGTAGTGCTGGGCAGTGGCAGTGTGTGTGTGTGAGCCTTATCTGTGGGTTTGGTGGGTCTGGACAGTGGTGGGGGGTAATGCTGGGAGTTGTGTGGAGGGGGTGGGATTGTGGAGCCTGATATGGGGATGTGGTGGGGCTAGGCAGTGGCAGTAGAGGGGTAATGCTGGAGGGTTGTGAGGTGGGGGAGCCTGATGTGAGGGTGTGGTGAGGCTGGACAGTGGCAGTGGGAACAGAGTAATGCTCGAGGGATTATGGGACGGGGGGGTTGTAGAGTGGGGAGCCATGATGTGGGAGTGTGGTGGGGCTGGGCAGTGGCAGTGTGAAGGGGTAAGGCTGGGGGATTGTGGGGTGGGGTGCAGGAACCTGATGTTGGGTGTGATGGGCTGTGCAGTGGGAGTAATGCTTGAGGCATTATGAGGCTGGGGAGCTCCTGGGGTGGGGAAGCTGATCTAATCCTCACTCTCTGTGTTGCCCCCTGGCAGGCACAGTGTGTGATTTCCGTTTGTCCTATGGCCGTGTGCTGAGCCGGCGCAGCACAATCATTGCTGTCAATCGGGACCGTGCCCTGATGCTGCGCAATTCGGACATCTTCTGGAAGCCCCGCGTGGCCATCCAAGGTGAAGGGCAGGCAGGCGCTCGGCGCTCTGCCTCAGATTCAGCTCCTATTCTGGCGCTGCTGGCCTTCCCCTTCTCCTGCCCATGCCATGCCTCAGCGAGTGCCTAGACTGTTGCCCAGGCTCGGGGAGCAGCCTGGGCACCCTCCTGTTGGGAGCAAAGCAGGTACAGGAGATGGAATGACAGAATCACCACCAGAGCTGATGGGGACAGACCCTGCTGAGTAAGTGGGTCATATGGGCAGCAGACCCACGCCGGAAGGTAGGTGCATGCTTCAGCCATGCCCTGTCCTGCTCCTCCAAAACACCCACTGTCTGCTGAGCCTGCTCACCGTGCTGTTGGCAATAGAATGGGGCACATAACCCAGCTCTTCAGCTGTGCAGGGTGTTCAGGCTGGCTCTGCTCTGATTCTGGTGCTGCTTGGGGTCCATGGGACCAGCTCTGCTCAGACTGACCTGTTAAAATCTCATGCTGCCCACTTTCTCTGCAGGAGATGCTGGCTCCTTCCTCCTGAACCTTTCCCAAGGCCTCAAGAGTTACTCACCACCACAGGACTGGGCAACGAGTCTGAAGGATGGTGACCAAAGGAAGGAGAAAGCAAACCGGTAGGTGTAGAGCTGATAAGGTCGCATTGTCCCCACAGTGCGATAGGCTCAGACCTGTGCCAGGCAGCAGGGGGCAGTGTCACATAGGGAGGGGCTAGAGGCTCAGCACTGTGCTGGGCAGCAGGGGGCAGTGTCATCCAGAGAGGGGCTGGAGGCTGAGCCCTCTGCCACGCAGCAGGGTGCAGTGTCACTAAGGGAGGGGCTGTAGGGCTGAACCATGTGCCAGGTAGCAGGTGGCAGTGTCACCCAGGAATGATCAATTGGCTCAGCCCACTGCCAGGCACCAGGGAACAGTGTCACCCAGGGAGGGGCCCTAGGCTCAGCCCTGTGTTGGGCGGCAGGGAGCAGTGTCACCCAGGGAGTGACCGTAGGGCTCAGCCCTGTGCTGGGCCGCAAGGAACAGTGACACCCAGGGAGTGACCGTAGGGCTCAGCCCTGTGCTGGGCAGCAGGGAGCAGTGTCACCCAGGGAGGGGCCCTAGGCTCAGCCCTGTG
>ML677378.1:5861488-5877356 GCA_007922305.1 Dermatemys mawii
AGCAGTGTCACCCAGGGAGTGGCCGTAGGGCTCAGGCCTGTGCTGGGTGGCAGGGAACAGTGTCACCCAGGGAGGGGCCCTAGGCTCAGCCCTGTACTGAGCAGCAGAAGTGTGGTGAATGGGTTTATCCGGGGAGCTGAACCTGTGTGTACTTGCAGAATCTGGGCACTCACAGGCGCTTGCTGTGAGGAGCTGGCCAGGCTCCTGGGCGTGCCAGTGACTGCCCTCTTATGTGCACAGAGAGAAGTCAGAAGAGCCCACAGAGCAGCACCTGAACCCACTCAAGCTCCTACACCATGTGGACAGCTTGCTGCCCGAGAACAGCCTGCTGGTGTCAGACGGGGGCGACTTCGTGGGGAGCGCTGCCTACATCGTGCGGCCCCGGGGGCCCCTGCGCTGGCTGGACCCGGGTAATTGGAACTCTCTGGAGCTGGCACTGCTCACCGCATGTCATGGGGACTGATGATGGCAGATCCCTTGCAAGGCTTCTGCATTGCAGCTGAGCCCAGCGCTCCGCTCCCACAGCTCTAGAGCTGAGGCTGGCAGTTCCATAGGTGAACTTCCCCATGGAAGTGGGACCTATGCCCCTGGCAGCCTGCAGCCCTGGGCCAAGAAGGACAATGCCTGGGGGGCAGTCGGGTGGCCTCACATGAGAGCAAAGCCTGAGGTTGCCCTGGGCTGGCCCCATTTTTCCCTAATGGTGACAGGAGCCCATGGGAGCAGGTGAGGAGATACAGCGCCACTCAGCAGCCCCTCTGCTCAATCAGGGCTGGGTTCAGGAAGGGTTGGGGATTGGTTTCATGCCCCAGTTTTTCCTGGCATGCCTGGGCAGGGCCAGGCATCCCCTCTGCATTGACCTCTCTCCCCAGGAGCTTTCGGGACACTGGGTGTCGGGGGAGGATTTGCTCTCGGAGCCAAACTCTGCCGGCCGGATTCTGAGGTCAGTAATCAGCTAGCCAGAGAAGGGCTCTAATGGGCTGCCCCCATTGTCTGCTTGGGGGCTCTAACAGGGCCATGGGCAGGACATCCCATTAACCAGGCTTGCCAAGGGGGCAGGGTATCCCAAGGCTCTGGTAAGGGTCTCTGGTATCCGGGATGCCACATTCCCAGGCTTTCTGGTCTGTCTCCTGAATCCGCCAGTGGCTCTCCTGGCCCCAGACTCCCAGCTTCCCTCCTGCTTTCCTCACTTTGCCTGCTTACTTCCAGAGGCTTCTCTCTGAGCCACGGGAGCCCCTGACATTGCCTGCCTGCCCACACTAATACCCAGCCCTTTGGGAGGCAGGCGCCAGCACTCACACCCAGGACTGGATTAACTTTTTATGGGTCTGGCGCCAAACACATTTGTGCCCCCTCCCCCGCCCCGAGAATGATTGTAAAAGACAAGAAACAGTTGATCAGCTGCGGCTCCCGCTACCGGCTCTGCAAAGAAACTGCTGATAGCCCCCGCTCCCCATCCCACAGCCCTGCCGAACAACAGCTGATGGCCAGCGGGCTCACGTGGGCCCCATAAACAGTTGACTGGTGCTGGAGGGGTATGCTCCATCACCTGATTCCACCCCATTCCCCAAGGCCCCGCCCCCACCTCTTCTCCTCTCAGGAGCAGCAAGTGTGCTGGAGAGCTCTGCTCTTCCCCCTCTCTCCTGCTGGGAGGGGAGACAGCTGATGGTGTGGCCTTGACAGGGAGGGAGGGAGAGACGGGGAGGGGAAAGCCTGGGCCCCTTCAGAACGTGGGCTCCGGAGTCATGGCACCAGTGGCTCTATGGTAAATCCGCTACTGCTACACCTCTTGTGCCAGTGAAAGTGGGAGGGAAGTTTTCACTCCTCCGAGGGCTCTGCCAGGGGAACCTCACCTCCCTCCCACTCCCTCAGGTCTGGATCCTCTATGGAGACGGCTCCCTCGGTTACAGCATCATGGAGTTTGACACCTTCGTCCGTCACAAAGTAACCTCCCTCTGACCCTGTGCCAATGGGAACCCTGGGGAGCCGGGCCCAGTTACCCTGGGTCAATGGGGTCCCTGCCTGCAACGATCCCTGGGAGTCAGGCCCAGATACCCTACGCCAGGCCTGCACAACATGCGGCCCGGGGGCCACATGCGGCCCACACGGGCTCACTGTGCGGCCCGCAGGGGGTAAATAGGGGTGGGGCAAGTCAAGCGGTGGGGTGGGGGGAAGCAGATGGGGGCAGGGCGAGGGCAGGGCTTTTCGGCCCGCACCTTTTTTTTTTTTTTTTTGCAGTAATATGGCCCTCGCTGCTTTCCGAGTTGTGCAGGCCTGCCCTACGCTAATGGGGTCTCTGCACACAGTGATCTCAGGGGGCTGGGCTCAGCTGCCCCATGCCAATGGAGTCCCTGCCCACCGCGACCCTGGGGCCTGGGTTCAGCTACTCTGTGCCAATGGGACTCTCCCCGCAGAGACCTCTGGGGGTCTGGCCCAGTTAACCTGCACCAATGGGATCCCTGCCTGCAGTGATCTTTGGGAGCCAGGCCCAGCTACCCCACATTGACTCAAATTCATACACGTGGGAATGGCCACAGTCCTGGAGGCACTGCAAATGGGCTGGGGTGCTGTAATTAGTTCAGGCAGCACCCATGACCCCAGGCCCCTTTGCAGCCTCCCCTTCATTGCTGTTCCTTTTTCAAGGCAACAGGAGCTAGCATGGATTCAGTGTAGTGAGAGGGTGCAGGGCAGAAACCTAGGCAGAGAGGACAGGGCAGTGGGAGTGGAGGGGGTGGGGCACTGGGACCTTGTCCCTCCCTTCTGGTGCCTGGGGAGCAGCACTTTCCTTGCTTTTTCAGACGCCCATCATCGCACTGGTGGGGAATGACGCCTGCTGGAGTCAGATCTCCCGTGAGCAGGTCCCCTTGCTGGGCAGCAATGTGGCCTGTGGCCTGGCCTATGTGGGTGAGTCTTGGTCTCCATTAGTTGACTTCCCTGGGGACATTACTCCAAGACGCAGTGCAGTGACAGCAGCAGCATGCTCAGCATGGGTCCTAGGTGCCTCCAGATCGCGTTGCCTGTCCACAGGCGGGCAGCCACTATGTGCTGCTTTCTGCAGGCCACTCCCATTGAGGGACGGAAAGCGGGAGGTTTCCAAAATTGGTGCAAGTCCCATCACACCTTTGGTTTCATGGCCCAGCACTGCTGCTTGCTCTGCCCACCCAAGCAAGGCTCCCCAGGGGAAGGGAACTTTGAATGGCTCCTTCCTTCTGTGGTGGGTCCTCACGGACTGGGGGATTCCCTCCCAGCCTTCCCTGCCACTGTTCTCTATGGCATTTCTGGAAGCTGCAGACCTCAGCATGCCTTCTGTCCCTCCCTGATGCCTGCCACTCACAACTGATGTGTCCATTGCAGCCACCCTCCTGGAACTGGCTCTGCCTGTTTAGTCTGTGTGGGCTGTCACTGCTGTGCCCAGACCCCGCTGCAGCAGCTTTGCTAATAACTGGTCTCCTCCCTGCTCAGATTATCACCTGGTGGCAGAAGGCTTGGGAGGGAAAGGTTTCCTACTCAGCCGCCAGGACGAGGCCTGCATGGACAACGTCATTCAGGCGGCGCAGGAGGCCTGCAGGGAGGGACACCCCATTCTGATCAACGCCCTGATCGGCAGAACCAGCTTCCGGGTGGGCTCCATCTCCATGTAGGGCTCGAGCCATGCCCGGCAGTGCTCCTTGCCCACACCACGGTGCAGCAGCCTGCCTTGGACCCCCTACAGACACCAGCACAGTATCCCTTTCCACGTTCAGTTGATCATCCTCTTCGTTCTGGCCCCAGAGCTGTTCCAGACTGACACAGCCACCCCTACCAGGGACTGGGGTCCTAACCAAAGCCCAAGCCCCTCAAAAGGAAACCAGTGCCCGGACACTGACCAGTAGGGATCAACTTCAAGAGAGCCCCAGGACAGCAGGGACAAGGAAGCTTCTCTCAGTTCAGCACTGAGCAGGTGCCTACTTCTGTGGGGGATGGGCATTATTCTTTGGCAAGCTCCTGCCAGTAGTGAGAGAATCTGCAGGGATCTTGTTCTGGTGACAGCAGGAGGTCTTGCTTTCCAACTGGGCAACCTACAGCTGGGCACTGGGGCTGGATTTCTGAGGTGCTGGGCACTGAGGGATGGGAGTGTGGGGGGGCTTGTTGCCCAGCTCTGCAAGCCAGGGCTGTTGGTTGGTGACTCCTTCTGGGGCAAGAGCCTGGCCTAGGCCTAATGTTTGGACGAAGTGGAGCTGCTGAGCCCTGCTGTGAGTCTTGGTTGATGAAAAACTGGGAGGATTCACTCAAGATCCACCAGGTGATTCCCCCAACACCCTACAATATGCTACCAGGGCATCTCCTGACCAGCCTAGAGCCCCTGCTGCCCCAGAGCCCTGTCATGCAGAAATGCATTTCCTGAACAGCTTTGGGCAAAGTCTGTCACTGCCATGATCTCCAGCCCCAGGAGCTGCCATTGCACTGCCACTTCTCTGCCAGGCTCCAGCTGCGGCCGCACCTAGGAGCCTAGGGAGGGTCTGCATGTTCAAAGGGCATAGGCAGGGCCATGCGTGCTGCTGCTCGCAGCGCCAGGTGTCAAGCCCTCCATTGCCATAGTCTGAGGTGGAGTGGTACATGGTTAATGGGGATGTTAACAAGGCAGTTCCGTCTCTCTCTCCAAGCACATGCACTCCACCCACGGGATTTCTCCCAACAATAAAGATAATGATGGCACCAAGCCGAGTGTGGCTCTATAACTGCTCTGTGGGAAGGACGCCATCTAATGGTTAATACAGCGGTTTGATGAGGGCCACATGGAGGCTCTGAACCGGTATGGAGTGCCGGGTGTAGTGTATTAAATTGCTCCCCCTTGGAGTGTGCCACTTACAGTGTACTACTTACAGCTGTAAGTCCTGGTGCTCCGTAAGTAGCACATTCCTATGGGAAGCAATTTAATACACTACACCAGGTGGCTCTCACAGCCGTGCCACCTAGAGCCCTGGCAGCACAGCGAGCTGAGGCTGTGGGGGAGGGGGAACAGCAGGGGAAAGGCCGGTGGCTAGCCTTCCTGGCCCGGAGCTCAAGGGCCAGGCAGGATGGTCACACGGGCTGGATGTGGCCTGCAGGCTATAGTTTGTCCACCTCTGGCCTAGAGGATAAAGGGGAAGCTGTAGATGTGATGTATCTTGATTTTAGTCAGTCTTGACACTGTCTCACATGAGAGTCTCATACAAAAACTGGGGAAATGTCATCTAGCTGAACCTACTGTAAGTTGGGTGCACAACTGACTGAAAGACAGTACCTCAAAGAGTAGTTATCAATGGTTTGCTATTAAACTGGGAGGGCATAGTTAGTGGAGTCATGCAGGGTCAGTCCTGGGTGTGGTACTTTTCAGTATTTGACTTAGATAATAGGAGAGCATGCTTATAAAATTTGCAGCTGACTCCAAGCTGGAAGGGGTTGCAAGCATGTTGCAGGGCAGACTTGGAATACAAAACAATTTGGAGAATTGGTCTGAAATTAGGAAGATTCTATTAAATAATGACCAGTGCCAAGTAGTTCATTTAGGAAGGAAAAATCAAATACAAACCTACAAAATGGGGAATGACTTCTGCAGTCGGCAGTACTGCTGCAAAGGACCTGGGGGTGGGGGTTTATAGTGGATCACAAACTGAATATGAGCCAACAATGTGGTGCAGCTGTGAAAAACTCTAATATTCTGAAGTGTATGAAGAGGAATGTCATATGTAAGACATGGGAGGTAATTGTCCTGCTCTGCTCAGCACTGGTGAGATCTCAGCTGGAATATTATATGCAATTCGTGCTGCCACACATTAGGAAAGATGTGAACAAACTGGAGAGTCAAGGGGTGAGCAACAGATAAAACCTGTGAGGAAAGGTTAGAAAATAGGGCATGCTGAGTCTTGGGAAAAGAAGGCTGAAGGGGAATCTGTTACCAGTCTTCAAATGTATTAAGAGCTACTTTTAAAATGCCAGTGATCAATGGTTCTCCATGGTCATAGAAGGCAGGAGAAGTAGTAATGGGCTTAATCTGCACCAAGGGATGTTAGAACATTAGACTGGCCATACTGGGTCAGACCAAAGGGCCATCTAGCCCAGTATCCTGTCTACCGACAGTGGCCAATGCCAGGTGCCACAGAGGGAATGAATAGAAGAGATAATCAAGTGATCCATTCCCTGTTGCTCATTTCAGGTTCTGGCAAATACCATCCCTGTCTATCCTAGCTAATAGTCATTGATGGACCTATCCTGTATGAACTTATCTAGTTCTTTTTTGAACCCTGTTATAGTCTTGGCCTTCACAACATGCTCTGGCAGAGTGTTCCACAGTTGACTGTGTGTTATGTCAAGAAATACTTCCTTGATAAAGTCTTGGCTGGGATAATTTAGTTGGTGTTGGTCCTGCTCTGAGCAGGGGATTGGACTAGATAACATCCTGAAGTCTCTTCCAACCCTAATGTCTATGATTCTATAAAAATGGAGCATAAGCTTTTGTGGGCTACAGCTCACTTCACCAGATGCACAGAACAGAACATACAGTAGGAAGATGTATATACACACAGAGAACATGAAAAGGTTGCCATACCAACTCTAAAGAGGCTAATAATTAAGGTATTATCAGCAGGAGAAAAAAAAAACTTGTAGTGATAATCAAGATGGCCCATTTCAGACAGTTGACAAGAAGGTGTCAGTAACAGTAGGGGGATACTTAACATGGGGAAATAGATTCAATTTGTGTAATGACCCAGCCACTCCCAGTCTCTATTCAACCCCAAGTTAATGGTATCCAGTTTGCAAATTAATTCCAAGTTCAGCAGTTTCTTGTTGGAATCTGTTTTTGAAACTTTTCTGTTGCAGAATTGCCACCTTTAAGTCTGTTATTGAGTGACCCCACAGAGGCTGAAGTGTTCTACTGGTTTTTGAATGTTATGATTCCTGATGTCAGATGTGAAGACCAAGGCAAAAAAAGCATTGAGTAGTTCAGCTTTTTCCACATCATCTGTCACTAGGTTGCCTCCCCTATTCATTAAGGGTTCCACACTTTCCCTGATTTTTTTCTTGTTGCTAACATACCTGTAGAAACCCTTCTTGTTACCCTTCACATTCTTGGCTAGTTGCAACTCCAGTTGTGTTTTGGCCTTCCTGATTACACCCCTGCGTACTCAAGCAATATTTTTATACTCCTCTCTACTCATCTATCCAAGTTACCACTTCTTGTAAGCTTCTTTTTTGTGTTTAAGTTCATGAAAGGTTTCACTGTTGAGCCAGGCTGGTTGCCTGCCATATTTGCTATTTTTTTTCTGCTCACCAGGCTGTCGTTTACGGGGTCAAGAAACTTTTATCTCTGCATCCCGTCCTAAGGTAACATGTACTCAGTTAATATGGGCATAGTTGAAATCCCCCGTTATTATTGAGGTTTTTTTTAATTTTAATAGCCTTTCTAATCTCCCTGAGTATTTCACAAGTCCTATCACCATGCTGGTCAGGTGGTCGGTAATCTATCCCTACTGCTATGTTATTATTAGAGCATGGAATTACTATCCATAGAGATTCTATGGTACAGTTTGATTCATTTCATTTAAGATTTTTACTTCATTTGATTCTATGCTTTCTTTCACATATAGTGGCATTCCCCCACCAGTGCAACCTGTGCTGTCCTGCCATTATATTATGTACCACAGTATTACTGTGTCCCATTGGTTATTCTCATTCAACCAAGTTTCTGTGGGCATGTCTAAACTTCGCTCCGGACAGATCAATCCACAGAGAGTCGATTTATCATGTTTAGTGATTTATCGCATCAACAGCTCAGTGCTCTCCTGTCGACTCCGGTACTCCACTGGAGCAAGAAGCATATGCGGAGTCGATGGGGGAAGCAGCAACAACCTACCATAGTGAAGTAAGTAGCTTGAAGTACATTGATTTCAGCTATGCTGTTTTTGTAGCTGACGTTGCGTAATTTAGACAGACTTAGCTCATGCCCCCCCCTAGGCTGGCCCACAACATTTTGGCACCTGAGGCAGGGAGCTCAAATACCCCCATGCCCTCTTGCCTGGGCCAAAAGTTTGAAAGGTCTCAATTCTGCCTTCTTCCTGTTCTACTCCTCTCATGGTACTGCTCTGCTACCTACCTCAATAAAGGAGAACAACTTAAAATGCCTTGTTCAAAAATTTTGCCTGAACAGCAAATGTAACTTTTCTTGTCTGCATAGTAAACACTGGCATTTTTATATGTTTGAATAATTAAAGTGGTGCTTTTCGTGCCTTCTTAGTTGCAAAGATTTGAACTACTTCCTGAAGGTCCACAGTCTGGGCCAGCTCATGCTCTTTTGAGATGATTGCAAGACCGACCAGCCTCTCCTTTATCATTGTGGAGCATAGATGTGTTTTTATTAACTTCAGCTTAGAGAGGCTGTGTTCTCCACTGGCAACTGTTACAGGAAGTGTTAGAAGTATGCACAGAGCAACAAAAGCATTTGGAAAGAAGGTGTTCATCGTATTTATGCACATATATTCCAGAACAGCCTTTGGAGTAGATCCTGCTGAAATGTATCTTGAATCACTCACATGACATGCACGATATTGATGTATCAACACTGTCTCTAGTGCCCTGCACTCCTGGTATAGGTCATCTTCGGATATAGTGAGGAGTTTTGGAATATCATACAGCATCCCAAATATACTGCTGTGTTCCGCTGTATGAAACATTCTTCAACTGACTGTTGCATACAATCTAGCACCTGGTTAAAGAATTCAACTTTGAATTATTGTTTGGGGTCTCTTATGGGATTATCCTGTGCCTTGTAATCAAAATGTTGTCTTCATTGGTGACTCTTGTATTCTTGAATGGGTGGGAAAATAGCTTCAGTGTGAAGTTCCTCTGCTGACTTCTGTGCACTCCACAGAATGTTTTGAAATCCCTCATCTGACCGGTAAGACTGTAGGTATGACTTTGCTTTGTCCAGTTACATTGCTCAAGGTCAACACCTTGGCGTCTCTTTGGTAACATTTATTTCAAACTATGTCATGCCACGACACTAAGCCACACAGAAATTTGAAGTTATTTATGTTTCTGGTGATTCCATTTCCCGCTGCCACAGTTCTCCCACAAACAGTTCCTGTCATAGCGTTATCCTCCATGATGGCAACTATGGCATCATCTAGCTTCCCAATTTGGTGTTTGATAGGCTTTATCCCCTCCACTCGACTTTCCCATTGTGTGGCACTCAGTGGTTTCAGTGTCAGAGAGGATGTTCCCAGATGTTGCTTCAAAATTTGCCATCGATGAGTTGATGCAGAGAAAAATACATAAATGCTTTGAATTACATTTAAAAATTCAGCAGCCTCGCTAGAGGCTGATGCTGCATCACTGACCACAAAGTTCAATGAAAGAGAATTACATGGTACAAAAAAAGCTTGAGGGCATAACACTCAGATCTGTGTCTGCACTCCTCTATTCTTTTCTCTCATGTTGACACTATTCTCAGAGCTCTGACCTCTCATGTCAGCTATCACAATTTCCATAGCTTTCAACTTTTTAAGAAGCACATTTGTCATTCCAGCTCCTGTAGTATCATCGTCAATAAATTCTAGAAAATGCTCTGACAGTCACTATTGCAGAGACATTTTCACTAGGTTCTGTTGTGACAAAACACACCATTAAAGTAATTTGTTCCATATGGCTGATGTCGTGTGCAGTCCAGAATAACTGTAATACCTTGCTGACTTCCAGTCTGCCACAATCTTCTGTTTGATTTTTGTTGCCAGTAACCATGATCTCATTTTTGAATGGTTTTTTCCACTACCCGTTTCTTGGGTGGTGACTGTTCTTAGATGCTCCTGGAGTACAGCATCAAACTCAGCCACCAGCTCCACAATTTTAAGGAAGTTTCCTTTGGCACATACAGCTGATCTGAAGTGCCATGCAGCGTTAGGTTTTGGGTAGCAAGCATTCTCACAATGTTCTCAGAACATTTTGCCAGTAAAGAGACTCTGATTCAATCTTCTCTTGATGCTGGTCATCTATGGTGGCCTTTATTCTTAGTCTCATCTCAAGCTCTTTCAATCTATGTAATGCACTCTGGTGATTGCTACCTTCTCATGCCATGCCAGATTTCTAGCAAGATTTTTTTCAGTCCTTTGTTCCTATAGAACCCAAGGTAGCTGAAACCTTAGACTGGAAGCGTTTGTAACAAAAACAGTATGTAGTATTCTGAAGTACATAAGCCATAAGTATTTTTGAGTACATAAGCCATGGCCTCTCCACTTTGTCACCATTGGGGATTTCATGCCAGTAATCTATTGGATGGAAACTTCTATTTTCAGTGTCTTTGGGGAACATGAAGTTTTTCACTTGCTGTGGCCCATGCAGTTCAAGGAAGTCCCTCAGGCTACTGCTCAAGTGGGTCCACAGTCCTGGATCATCTAGACTTAAGAAACAGCAGCTGTTTCTTGCACCTCCGCCACACTTTTATCTACACTTTTCTTCAGGAATGTGCATGGGTACATCCATTTGAGATGGAGATATGGATGCTGAAGTAGCGGCCAGGTAATCTGCACTCTGACTAACTGGAAGATGAGGCAGCTCCTCACCACTCACATCCTCACTGGGGCTGGAAGAACATTTGTGTCTATGTATCTCAGGAGATCTCCTTCCTGCTTAAATAGAAAAGCTTCCTTTGCTTTCTTTCTTTTTCTGAATGCTGCCCCAGAGGGGTGTTTTCTTCTTTCACTCATGATCGCTGTTCTGTGCCAGCTATAGTGGCTCTCAACACTCAGTTGAAAGGACAAATGAGCAGGCTGGTAGCAGGGCCTGAGTGAGGGAAGATATCAGCATCTTAAGGGCCTAACTGGTTCCCACTACCTCAGTTGACTGCCTGTTCTCAAGTGGGTTCAGGGAAGCAGCAGGGAACAGGAAGCTCCCTGAGAAGCTGATGTTAATCACTCCAGTCTCCTGGGGGTGGCTGGAGAGGTACATAAGAGGTTCCTCTTCCGCTCCCTGCAGCTCCTGCTGCTGTTATTTTCTTTCACTTTTTCCTCCTGCCTGCCTGTTATGTCTCTTGTTCCCTCCTTTCTCCAGCACAGCACTCCACTATCTTTGTGCATCTAGAGCAGAGAGCATACATATGCATTAGCCGCAGACACAATTTTCAACACTCTGGGTCCTATTCTGAGTCCCACAGTCTGGCACCTGGGTGGCCGCTTCAGTTCACTCCATGGTAAGACCAACCCTTTGCCCCCTCCCCAGTGTAGACCAGGCCTGTGATGCCTATTATATCAATAGACTTATTTAATACAAGATGCTCTAGTTCACCCACATTATTTAGACTTCTAGCATTGATATATAAGCACTTAAAAAACATCTCTTTTTAGCTGTCTGCCATTACATGATGTAATTGAATGGGACTTTTTTTCCACTTGACTGTTTCTCATCAGATATTACCTGTATTTTATCATCTTCCATCCTCTCCTCCGTACAAGGATATAGAGAATTTCCATTAATAGATCCTCCCCTCAGGGATGTCTCTTTCTGAACCATGTGCTCCTCCACATCTGTTGGCTTTCCCCCAGCCTTTAGTTTAAAAACTGCTCTATGACCTTTTTAATGTTAAGTGCCCACAATCTGGTTCCATTCTTCCTCTATAGGCTTCCTCTTTCCCAAAAGTTTTCCCAGGTTCCTAATAAATTAAACCCCTCCTCCCTATACTATCGTCTCATCTACATATTGAGACCCTGTAGTTCTGCCTGACTAACTGACCCTGTGTGTAGAACTGGAAGCATTTCAGAGAATGCTACCCTGGAGGTCCTGGACTTCAGTCTCTAAGCTAGCAACCTAAATTTGGCCTCTGGGACTTTTTTCCGATCCTTCCTATGTCATTGGTACCTACATGTACCATGACTACCGCCTCCTCTCTAGCACTACACCTAAGTCTATTTAGATGTCTCAAGAGATCCACAACCTTTACACAAGGCAGGCAAATCACCATGCAGTCTCCCCATCATCACATACCAGCTAATCTATGTTTCCAATGATTTAATTGTCCATTAATAATACCTGTCTCTTCCTAATTGGAGTTCCCTCCCCCCCGGAGAAGTATCTTCAGTGTGCCAGGGTACCACATCATTTGGAAGGAGGGTCCCAACTATGGGATTATTTCCCTCTGCTGCAGTTGTATGTTCTCCCCTGAGACTTTCCATCCTCCTCAACAGCACAGAGGCTGGCAGAGTGGAGGTGGGACTGTTGTACCGTGCCCCTGAAAGGCTCATCTGTGTACCTCTCTGTCTCCCTTAGCTCCTCCAGCTCAACTCTTCAGGTTTCCAATGCCTGTATATGGTCTCTGAGGGGCAGGAGTTCCTTGCACTGAATGCACACACATACCACCTGCCTATAGGGCGGGTAGTATATGCTGCGTTGGGTGCAATAAACTGGCTAGTTTCCACTGTGTTGCTGGACTTCTGTGTGCATTCTCTTTTTTCACTCCTGAAGCTCATTCCTTTTTGTTATTGTTTCGTTTTTATCAGGGGGCTTTAAGTTTAAAGAATGGTGTAGCTGGCCCCTTCCCTCCTACACACACACACACACACTCTCTCTCTTCCCCCCCCCCCCCCCCCCGTGAATTCCTTTGCAAAACTTCCCCATTAGCCACTCCTGTTTCCTAGCTTCTCTGGTCGCTTTGGGCTTTTTAAAGCCCAGGTCTTCCTGAGTAGCCCCAGCTCCTGATTAAGGGGGGATGGTGCTAAAAGGCTTAGGAATCAAAGCCTCATTAAGACGCTCTCAGCCTTGCCTAGCAGGCTCCTAGGCTCAGCACACACATAGGCTCCCCAAACAGACCACATTATATATTTCAGCCAAGCCGCAAGCACACCACAAAGAAACTTACCCCAAGGGTCATATATTCACTCCTCCTTCATCTGGAGCACTCCCTCGCAAAACTCCCCTGTTCGCTAGCTCCGCTGATCACTTAGGAGCAAACTCTCTCATGGTGACATTAGTTAAGTTCTGGAACAGGCTTCCAAGCAAGGTTGTGGAATCACTGTCATTGAAAGTTTTTAAGGACAGATTGGCCAAATATCTGTCTGGGATGGTCTAAGTTTACTTGTTCCTTCCACAGCACAGGGGCCTGGACATGGTGACCTCTTGAGCATCAGCCCTACATTTTTGTGATTCTTTGATATTGGTGTGCGTGTTCCTACTGTCAGCAAGTGAAATGAGGGCTGGAGCTTCCAGACCCTGCCGCAGGCCTAAGCTGCCATTCCTGTTGGAGGGCCTTGCCAGCATGGGCGGGTGGAGAATTGGGCCAAGGGCTCTATCCAGCTGGACCACAGTCCCCCACCCTCCATTCCTTGCCTTTCTCAGTGCAGTAAGCAGAGTCGTCCTTGTGCCCCTCACTCAATCTGTGGTGGGGGGGCAATGGAGAAGGGACTGGCAGAGCTCCTCTGCCTAATGTGCTGGGGGAAGCAGAGGCTTGGGGGGTGCGGTCTGCTTCCCCCAGCACAGGTTTGTTGGTCCCTGTCCACATGCTCTTACTCTTGCCCAGTTCCTGGCAGGCAGGCTGGGGTGAAGGGCACTCTCACTGTGCCTTCAATATTAGCTCCTTGCTGCTTCCCCACAGCAGCTTGGCAAGGGTTAAGAGCCAGCACCGAGTCAGGCGCCATGGGTTTTGATGCAGGGGGCCAAGCCGGGGGCCAGCTGCTTACGCAAAGAGGAGCAGTCGTACCTTTCTCCCACTGCCAGAGCGGCAGGCACCAGCAGCACCGTGTATCCTTTTTGCCCAGGGGGGCTGTAGCAACTGGCACACATTGCAGTTTTAGGCTGAGGCAAGCAGTGGGGCCTTGCTGGCCTCCACATGTCACTTCAGTAGAGGAGATATCTATTCCTGGGGGGGGCGCGGCATTCTGCACCACTGTGCAATGCAGTGTTTGCACAGAATGAATGTTCTGTGCAGAATTTCCTTTGTGCCCACAGAATTGGTTCTGCAGAGCTGCTAGCACCAGTAGGTGCTATTGGACTCTGCAGAGCCCAGCTCCCAAATAGAAGCTGCTGCTGGGAGGAGGGGGGGGGGGTCAAAGCTGGAGTCTTCCCAGCATGTCCTGAAGGACAGAGGTGGCATTCAGGAAACGCCATACAAGCCCTGGACCCAGCATCAGGTTGTTTTTCCCCTCTGGGGGGATGGGTAGGGTGTGTGGGTGTCTAGGCTGGGGATGGAGCGGGGGGGGGGGGAAGGGAGCATGGCTGGACTGTGCAGCATTAGGGATGTGAATGTCTGGCCTAGGGAAGCACCCTACACCTGAGCTCTGGAGTGACGTGGGTGTCTGCCCTCCCCAGCTGGGGCAGGGAGGGAGAAGAAAAAGAGGAATAGGTATTTTGAACTAAATTATCAAAACAGTTGAAATTGATGTGAGTACCTTATGTTATTGTTACAAAATATTCAGAATTTGAAAATGTTCTGCACAGATCTTTAAATTTTTGGTGCACAGTCAGGGCCGGCTTCAGTTTTTTTTGCTGCCCCAAGCAGCGAAAAAAACAACCAAACAAAAACAAGACACAACTCGTGACCCTGCTGCCGAATTGCTGCTGACAGGAAGTGCGGTGGCAGTATGGCCGTCGAAAAATGCGGTGCGCCACCCCAATCAAGGACAGCACTCTGCCCCAGGCACATGGGGGGGGGTGGGGTGGGGGGGTGCCTGCAGCTGGCCCTGTGCAGAATTCCCACAGGAGTAAACATCACTATCCTGCCTTCAGGAACTCCCAGCTTCAGCACAGTGGCACTGCTCAGGAGACAGGAAGGCAAAGCTGGTGCCTACAGTCACCCCAGGGAGGGCAATGAAAAGGACAGCCCTTTTTGCCTACAGGAGCTGCTCGACCCCACCTAGCCCTTGCTGCCATGGTCTGAGTGTTCTGCACCCACAGCAGGTGGTTCAGAGGCAGGTGTAACACTGGCAGAGGCACCCTCTTCCCCTGGTGAATTGTGCCCCCCCCCGCCCCGTGTGCGCACACGCATACACGCATGCAGGTGTACCCGGTGTTCTTTATTGCTAGTGTTGGCCGTAGGCGGATGCCCTGGTGGGGGCAATGGAGAGTCATGCATACATGGGTACCGTGCTGACTCCCACCCTTGCAGGAGCATTTCCTTAATACACACTAAGCGGCCATCTCCAATTCCCCATGGCTTGGAGTGCCAGTCAAAGTGGGGAATGGCTGGACCTTGCAGACCCTGCCCCACCCAAGCATAGCTGCTGCTATAACATGGTGGCACTCTTCTGTGATCCTCTTCTTCAGTCCCATCCATGGCACGAGGCACTGCAGCCCTTCCTTCACATTCACATGAGTTCCTTTACATTAATATTGGGTGAAGGGCCCCTGTCCCCAAACTCTGGGCACTTTTCCTCTCTGCCAGAGCAGCTTAGAAAGGGGATACTGGGCCTTGTGCTTTGAGAGGGGAGGGGATGACTTTCCATTAGAGCCTGGAGTCAGGGGGAGAGTAAGTATCATGGTTTTACCCCTCCCTCGCAAAAAACCCCCCCAGCATTTTCCCCTATAACAATATTTTATAAACATTGTGAAAATCCAGCAATGGAGAACAACAGCACGTAAATTAAACACCTACATGGAGCAGCCAGTCTTCATGAACATGCACACACACACACACACACACACAAAAAAACATCCTAAACACCACAGACACCCCACTCACAAACCACCACCCCCCCACACCCCAGACGCACCACACACAAACATGTCCGTCCACCACACACAAAACATCCACCCCCCACCTCCTCAAATGCACACAAACCACACCCCTATGCCCTCCCACACATACACTCACATCCAAGCATATATACACATACACACACAAAACCCCTCCATGCACACACACACACACACACAC
>ML677378.1:5880899-5892757 GCA_007922305.1 Dermatemys mawii
GCAGGCCCCTGGTGGTGCACTCTCCCTCCACCCCCACCCTGCAGCAAGACCCTGGCGGTGTGCTCTGCCCCCACTCCCACCTCGCAGCAGGCCCCTGGCAGCGCTTTCCCCACACCCTGCGGCAGGCCCTCAGCGGCACGCTCTCCCCCACACCCTGCCTCTCCCCCACACCCTGTGGCAGGCCCTCGGTGGCACACAGGCCCTTGGCAGTGCACTCTCCCCACACTCTGCAGTAGGCCCCTGGCAAAGCACTCTTCCTCACGCCCCGCAGTAGGGCCTCATCAGCATGCTCCCCCATCCTGCAGCAGGGCCCTGGTGGAGCACTCTCCCTCTGACCCTGCAGGAGCCCCCAGCAGCACTCTCCCCCTGCCAGCGGCAGTCCTGTGGCCATACACTCCCTCCCTTCTGCTGCACTTACTAGGCCAGGCCTGCAGCAGGTAGTGCAGCACCTCAATGTGCCTCTTGAAGTCGACAGCACTGGCGATCTCCTCGCAGTGGGCGTAGCTGTGGGCCCTCTGGTGCCATGGCTCCTGATTCTGGTTGAGCAACACTGGCCCAAAGCACACAGCAATGTTCTGGGAGTTCATACGGTTAAAGTCATGGAAGGAGGCCACCAAGCTGAGATGGTCCAGCAGCACGGTCAGTGTAGCCTGGGAAGAAGGGAGCGTCAATCCAGGGCCTGGCCCTGCCCCACTTTCCCAGTTTTGTGGGCTCAGGATCAGCCCAGTAATACCACATTTTTGTACCTCAGAGGTCACAACCTTAGTCTGTGCCCAACTGCCAGGCTCCTTGGAGGGAAAGCACCTGACTTGGAGAAGCTGGGTGGGGAGGAGGGACCGCCTGACACTGAAGCCTTGGTGGTTGGAAACTAAAGCCAGACAAATTCGAACTAGAAATCAGGCACAAGTGTTTACCAGGGATGGGGATGAACCACTGGCACAAACTCCAGGGAAAGTGGTGGATTCTCTCTCTATTGATGGCTCCAAAGCCAGGCTGGGGCTGGGTTGGGAGATGTTTTAGCCAAACACAAGTTACGGGGCTCATAACACAACATGGGGGTAACTGGGTGATGTGTAACGGCCAGTTCTGCCCAGGATGTCAGACTGGGTGATCTAATGGTCCTTCCTGGCCCTAAAATCTGTGAATCTATGAGAACTGTGCCATTTCCTCTGATCATTGTGGTGAAATCCCTCGATCCCAAGTGTAGACAACCTGAAAAGCAGGATCTTAGGCTCCATGCTGGTGGGAGTGAGAGGTGTACCTAGCCTCCGTGTGCACAACAGGGGCAGCACTGGCTCCATGCCAGTGGCAGTGCCAGGTGTTCCCAGCCTCTGTGTGTGTGATAGGGGCAGTGCTGGCTCTGTGCCAGTGGAAGTGCCAGGTGTGCCCAATGCCCATGTGTGTGGCAGGGAAAGTGCTGTCCCGTGCTTGTGGCAGTGCCATGTGTGCCCAGCCCATATGTGCTCAGCAGAGGGAGCACTGCCTGGGTGTCCAGGGCAGTGCCAGGGGAGTGCCCACCTCTATATGTGCATCAGGGGCAGTGCAGGCTCCATGCCAGGGTTGTGCCATGCACATACCTGGCCCATATATTCAGCAGGAGCAACACTGTCAACCATTGTCACAGGCATGCCCAGCCCCCATGTGTGTGGCAGGCGTACTGCTGGCTCCGTGTCTAGAGCTGTGCCATGCATATACCTGGCTCCCACATGTGCAACAGAACAGTGTTGACTCCATGCCTGGAGCTGTGCCATGCAAACTCCCAGTCAGCATATGTGTGGCAGGGGCAGAGCTGACCACAGCCTCCGACTGAGGAGAAGGGGATGTGTCAGTCTATGGTGACATTCATAGAATCATAGAATCTCAGGGTTGGAAGGGACCTCGGGAAGTCATCTAGTCCAACCCCCTGCTCAAAGCAGGACTAACCCCAACTAAATCATCCAAGCCAGGGTTTTGTTAAGCCTGACCTTAAAAACCTCTAAGGAAGGAGATTCCACCATTTCCCTAGGTAACCCATTCCAGTGCTTCACCACCTCCCTAGGTAACCCATTCTAGTGCTTCACCACCCTCCTAGTGAAAAAGCTTTTCCTAATATCCAACCTAAACATTCCCTACTGCAACTTGAGACCATCACTGTCATCTGGTATGAATGAGAACAATCTAGATCCATCCTCTTTGGCACCCCCTTTCAGGCAGCTATCAAATCTCCCCTCAGCCTTCTCTTCTGTAGACTAAACAATCCCAGTTCTCTCAGCCTCTCCTCATAAGTCATGTGCTCCAGGCCCCTAATCATTTTTGTTGCCCTCCTCTGGACTCTTTCCAATTTTTCCACATCCTTCTTGTAGTGTGGGCCCCAAAACTGGACACAGGACTCCAGATGAGGCCTCCCCAATGTCGAATAGAGTGGAACAATCACGTCCCTTGATCTGCTAGCAATGCCCCTACTTATACAGCCCAAAATGCCGTTAGTCTTCCTGGCAACAAGGGCACACTGTTGACTCATGTCCAGCTTCTCATCCACTGTAACCCCTAGGTCCTTTTCAGCAGAACTGCTGCCTAGCCATTCAGTCCATAGTCTGTAGCAGTACATGGGATTCTTCCGTTCTAAGTGCAGGACTCTGCACTTGTCCTTGTTGAACCGCAGCAAATTTATTTTGGCCCAATCCTCTAATTTGTCTAGGTCCCTCTGTATCCTATCCCAACCCTCCAGCATATCTACCACTCCTCCCAGTTTAGTGTCATCTACAAACTTGCTGAGGATGCAGTTCATGCCATCCTCCAGATCATTGATAAAGATATTGAATAAAACCAGCACCAGAACCGACCCTTAGGGCACTCCACTTGATACTGGCTGCCAACTAGACATGGAGCCACTGATCACTACCCACTGAGCCCAACAATTCAGCCAGCTTTCTATCTGCCTTATGGTTCATTCATCCAGCCCATACTTCTTTAACTTGCTGGCAAGAAAACTGTGGGAGACCGTATCAAAAGCTCTGCTAAAGTCAAGGAATAGCACATCCACTGCTTTCCCCTCATCCACAGAGCCAGTTATCTCATCATAGAAGGGAATTAGGTTAGTCAGGCATGATTTGCCCTTGGTGAATCCATGCTGACTGTTCCTGATCACTTTCCTCTCCTCTAAGTGCTTCAGAATTGATTCCTTGAGGACCTGCTCCATGATTTTTCCAGGGACTGATGTGAGGCTGACTGGCCTGTAGTTGCCTGGATCCTCCTTCTTCCTTTTTTAAAGATGGGCACTACATTAGCCTTTTTCCAGTCATCCGGGACCTCCCTCAATCACCATGAGTTTTCAAAGATAATGGCCAATGACTGCAATCACATCTGCCAACTCCTTGAGCACCCTCGGATGCAGCACATCCGGCCCCATGGACTTGTGCTCATCCAGCTTTTCTAAATAGTCCTGAACCACTTCTTTCTCCACAGAGGGCTGGTCACTTCCTCCCCATGCTGTGATGCCCAGTGCAGTAGTCTGGGAGCTGACCTTGTTCACGAATACAGAGACAAAAAAAGCATTGAGTACATTTGCTTTTTCCACATCCTCTGTCACTAGATTGCCTCCCTCATTCAGTAAAGGGCCCACACTTTCCTTGACTTTCTTTTTGTTGCTAACGTATCTGAAGAAACCCTTCTTGTTATACTTAACGTCCCTTGCTAGCTGCAACTCCAGTTTGATTTAGCCTTCCTGATTTCACTCCTGCATACCTGAGCAATATTTTTATACTCCTCCCTAGTCATTTGCCCAATCTTCCACTTCTTCTGAGCTTCTTTTTTGCATTTAAGATCAGCAAGGATTTCACTGTTAAGCCATTGTTGCAGCAGAACCATTCAGCCCCCTGAGACTGCTCCAGGGACACTGTGGCTTAGCTCCACAGCCAGGTCTCCTTTCCTACCCACCCACACTCCCTTGCTCCACCCACTTGGCAGGCACTCACCTTTTCGATCTCCGGCAGGCAATCCAACAAAGCAACCGTCTCCTCCGCATTCTGCCTGCTGAGCATGTCTTGGGGTGGGCGCTGGGCCATGGCCTCCAACACCACCTGGTAAAGGGTCTTGGTGATGAGAGCCGTGGGCAGCTCCCGCAGATAGTCCTTCAGGATCCCTGCAGGGAAAAGGCCAGATTCCTGTCAGCTCCTTGACAGGCTCCTCTCCCACACTGGTCCCTGCTGGATCCCACAAGGGAGAGGGCACAGGACTCATGGCACTGAGCACAGAGAGCTCAGACTTCTGGTTCTATCTCTGGGAGGTGAGTGGGGTCTAGTGCAGGGGTCTCAAACTCACATAACCATGAGGGCCACATGAAGACTAGTGCATTGACCTGAGGGCCGCATCATTGACACCCCCGGACACTGCCCCGGCCCCACCCCCATTCCACCCCTTCCATGAGGCCCCGTCTCTTCCCATGCCTTCCCTGCCCCATTCCAACCGCTCCCCGAAGTCCCCACCCCAAAGCTGCCCCCTCACTGCCCACAAGGGGTGCAGAAAGGGTGCAGGATGCGGTGGGGGCTCAGGGCAGGGAGTTGAGGTGCAGAGGTGTGGTAGGGGACTCAGGGCAGGGAGTTGGTGTGTGGTGCGCAAGAGGGATGAGGGATGCGGAAGGGGGTTGGGTGCAGCAGGTGGGTCAGGGCAGGGAGTGCAGGAGGGCTGTGGGGCGTGGCAGGGGGCTCGGGTCAGGGAGTTGGGTTGCAGGATGTGGCAGGGGGTTCAGGGCATGGAGTTGGGTTGCAGGAGGGGTTCAGAGTGCAAGCTCCAGCCTGGTGCCACTTAACTAGAGCGGCTCTGGCCCCATCCTGTTCCACTCCAGGAAGCTCCTGCAGCGGGGAGGGAGGGGGGTACTCAGGGTTCCATGCATGTGCTGCTCTTGTGTTCCTCCAGGTAACTCCCATGAAGCTCCCATTGGCCACGGTTCTCTGTTCCCGGCCAATGGGAGCTGTGGGGGGCGGTGCCTGGAGGAAGGCAACATAGGAGCCCTCTGCCTCCTCCCCCTTCCCTCCCAGCCAAAGGGACGTGCTGACAGCCGCTTCAGAAAGCGGTGCGGCACTTGCAGCGCCGGAGGTGGGCCAGGAGCCAGGATTGCTGGGTGCTTTACCTTGCTCTGCGAAAAGAATGGAATCTAGTGGGTTTGAACAGGGAGGGCTGGGAGTCAGGACTCTTGGGTTCTACACTCAGTTCTGGAAGGGGAGTGAAGTCTAGTGGCCAGGTGTTGCAGTGAGCCTCCTACTGACTTGCCTGAGTGCGCATGGTGGGGGGTGGCAATCTGGGAGTTGTGCCGGTGCTGCATGGGGGTGAGGAGTGGCTGGGCACTGACCTGTGATGACGTTGATGTCTGGGTACAGCTGTTCAGAGAGCATCACAGCTGCACTGTCCCTCTCGAAGGCATCACGCAGCTCCTTCTTCACAGCCGCCGAGCCACACAGCCGGTAAAGCCCTACAATCTGGGCACAAGAGGTGCTGTCAGCAGGAGAGCCAAGCCCTCCCCACTTGTCCCAAGACCCAAGGGGCAGCATGGGGAGGGGACAGGGATAGGAAGAGGGAAGACAGCACAGAGCCCATGGCTTGCTGGGATCCTGCCTGCTCAGTAGCCATGCTCAGTGACTCCTTGCCATGTACCTGCTGTGCCTGTGTTAGCTGTGTGGCATGGGGCTGAAGTGCCAGATGTCCTGCAAAACCCACTCCCCTACATCTCCCCCACTACTCACCTTCAGTCCCCGCTTCTCGATCTGGGAGATGCATTTCTGGATCAGCAGTGGCACCTTGGTGGCAGTGTTCTCCCTTTCCACCAAGTGACGCAGCTCCACGCCAAAGACCCGGGGCTCCTGGTCACTGGGGCTACTGGGCATGTCCCACTGCTCCACCAATGTCAGCTTGCAATAGAGCAGCCCGCGCGGCTCCAGCCGCACTGCCAGCTGCTGGGCCCTGCACCCTGAAGAGCAGAGGGCATCCATCAGATGTGGACGGTCAGCAAGGACCAGCTGGGAAATCACAGTATCTGCCCCCCCTTAGTTCTACCCTACATCCCAGCACAACCCTGTGCATTTGAGCACCATTGGACCCTCCCTCTTGCCCACTTGTATGCGCCCCCAGAGCCCTGTACATTTGAGCCCCCTCAGGCACTGCCCCCTGCCTGGGTGTCACTGCTCCCTCTCAGGCCCTCTCCCCATCACCAGGGCTCCCCTGGCTGCTTCCATTACCTCTGAAGACGTGGGGCAAGACGATGGTGCCATGACAGCATACACGGTTCCGGCAGGTAGCTGGGTCCCAGGACAAGACAATGATCTTGAGGTGTCGGGCATCCTCCAGTTCCAAGTTGAAGGTGTGGTTGAGGCTGAGGAAGGTGGCTGTCCAGGGCAGCAGGGCTGTGCGCGCCTTGGGGGCTGCGTCCATCTGCAGGACGCAGAACACCTCCTTGGACTCATCCTTTGGGGACTTAAGCTCCCCCACACCGTACAGATGGACACTGACTAGGCCTGAGATGGCCTGCACAGAGCGCAGCTGTCCCAAGGAGCTGTAGGGCTGGAAGGCATCCATGTCCAGCCTGGCCCCAGGCTCATGCCCCTCTGGCCCAGGACAGGCACGCTTGTCTGCCTTGGCCAGCAACTCAGGGGAGTCACCATCACTCAGGTAGCCGCCCTTGCTGGCTGCCTTGGCACGGTGTGGGCCTTGCTGGGATTCCACACTGCTGTCCAGGTGGTAGCGGCTGATGACATTCCCTGGCTCCTTGCGGGCATCTCGGGGTGAGGTGCTGCCACTACCCTCAGGCTCCTGCCCCCGGGGCCGGACACTACGCAAGCTCAGCTTCCTCCTCAGCTCAGGCAGCTTCTTCATCTTCAGGGAAAGGCGGCGCACAGTGCCTGGGGACTTCATCCTGCCCAGGGAGCACACCTTCTTGGAAAAGCTGGGGCTCAGTGGGGGGGATGGGCCAGCCAACCCCACAGTTGTGCTCACACATGAAATCGGCAACTTCCCTGAGGGGAGAGACCTGATGAGATGGGCACCCCAACCCCAGTGGAAACTGGCATGCTTGGGGAAAGGGAGCTCCTTCATCTGGGATATGGAAAGGAAGGGCCATTACAGGGAGGAGGGCCTGTGGGAGGGGACTGACTTGCTGGGGATGGAGAGAGTGGCTGATTCCACACTGGGAACCAAGCTGCAGTGGGGATGCGGATGCAGCGACAGGGACCTGGGGAGGGGCTCTATGGAAAGAGGGGGAACCCATGGGATTGGGTGCCCATTGGATCAGGGAATCAGTGGGGGGCTCATGAGATCAGGGTGGGGCTGCCACTAGAAGATGGTGGGGCCACATGGATGCAGCTCTCTGTCTCATGTTTCTGCCATTCTGTTCAAGCCACAACACACCCTGTTAGCACCTCACCCCTCACCATAGGTCTGTGTCCTGCCAGCACCCATCTCCTCACCTTGGCCCATTGGGCAAGCTGGGGTAGGTGCATTCTGTGAGCTGGGGCTTTCCACTTGCCTGGCGATGCTCCTGGGGGGTCCTTCATCACCTTGCTCTGCCCTGCTGGGCCTGGCCTTGTTCCTGTCAGATTCCTGGCTCCCTGTGCCACTGCCCCACTTCCTCCAGGAGCTGTCAGGCTTGGTGCCTTGCCTGACACCCACAACATCCTCATCTTCAGGGATGGGGTTGTACCAGATCTCCCCTTCGCTGCCTGCGGCGCCCACTTCCTTCAACTCTGTGCTGGGCATCAACTCCTCTGGGACCTGGGCCTTGCCTGAGGAGAGGATCCAGTGGCGGCTGCTCCTCTCCAGGTTCTGCAAGTAAGCACCGTGACTGGCACACCTCACAGCACTGCTGGAGGCACAGAACTCCACATAACTGCACATCGACCCAGCCTCCTCATCACTGCAGGCTAGGCTAGGCTGAAGGGCTGGGGTTGCCAGGGCCAGGCTAGACTGAGAGGTGGGAGGTGCTGGGGCTGGGGGGTTCTCCACAAGCGATGCCTCATCCTCAATGGCTGGTCCCCCTGTGTGGGTGGGGGAGAACAGCTCCTGGGGCCACAGAAGGCACTGGGGATCCCCATCAGTCTCTCGTTCACAGGCAACTGGCCCTACCCCTTCACCCTCATCCTGCAGCTCTGCAGAGGCCATGGGGCTGGCAGGCACCTTCCTGCTGTAAGAGCTACATGGCACGTCCCGGATGCCACACGAGAACCTGGCCCAGCTCTGCTTTCTGGATATGGTGATGGCTGCCCCCCTCCGACAGTTCCCATCGGGGTCATGAGATGCTGGCTCTGGCCCTGGGACTGGCTCCAGCTCAATGAGAGAGTCCAGCATCCTTGAGGGGCGCTCTGTGGGGAAAAGGAAATGTGAGCTGAGGGTTAATATCAGAACATGCCCAATGCACACAGACACCATACCTAGTGCACACCTAGTGCGTACACCAAGTGCCCACCCAGCATACACACACACATAATCATACCCAGTGCACACACAGCCAGCATGCACCCAACATATATATGCACCACAGCCAGCACACATCCAGTGATTACACACCCACCCACCATGCCAAGTGTTCTCCCAGCACACACACAGCCCAACACGCACTTAGTGTACACACACACACAACAAACCTCTTAATGCCAATTGACAATGGGGTGCAGAGGGGTCACTGGAATCTCCTAATTCTGGTGTATACATTCTGGTTCACCAAAGAATGTTGTGGGAGGTCTCAAATAAAAGCTGGTGTCACACTGGTCAGTAATATCACTGTGAAATGTACCTACAGATGCTATGAAAAGAGTTATGTAGATATACTGAAAATATACTCAAGACTGTGTCTAGAGACTTGGCACCAGCAAAGGAGAAGAACAAGTTTCTCTCCAACAAGAAATTTTCTCTATCCGGCAGTTTGCACAAAAATTAAGTATTGTATGTTTCACAGTGGGTGCCTTATCACCAGTCTGGACTGAATGCAAATGAAGGATTGTAAGAATTTCAGAAGTTTTCAGAAATTTAGTTTATTTGTAAGAAACTAAATAGGAAGAACAAAACAGCTGGGAGGGTGAGAGAGACCTTATCTGCAGGTAGACATCAAAGGGCTGAGCCACTATATTTTGGAGGCAAAGATACACAGGCACCCTTCACTGAGGAAGAAAAAGGACACTTTTGTTTAATGGAAAAGGGATAGGAGTGTGGTTGAGGCTGTTATGGGTTGGTGCAGGGGTATCGCCATGCAGGCTGACGCTTGTGTGAGCTATGTGAGATGGGAACATGGCCATATATTGTTGTGACTGGTGTGGATTGTATGGGAACAAGCATGGGGCATGACCTATGGGACTGGAGTGTAGCCATGAGGGCTGAGGCTGCTATGGACTATAGGGGAGGAGGTGTGGCCTGTGGGATGGGGCTGAGGCTGACATGGGTGGTATGAGAGGGCAGGACCCATGGGATAGGGTTGTGGCCATGCATTGCTGCGGGAGACAGGGTATAAATTAGCTATTACCACTTAAGAAAGAAATCTTGGAGTCATCATGGATAGTCCTCTGAAAACATCTGTCCAAAGTGCAGTAGCAGTCAAAAAAGTGAACAGATAATTATGAACCATTAGGAAAGGGATAGATAATAAGACAGGAAATATCATGCCATTGGATAAATCCACAGTACGCGCATATCTTGAATACTGGTTCTGTCACCACATATCAAAAACATACATTAGAACTGGAAACGGTACAGAGAAGGGCAACAGATGACACAAATTTAGGGAAGTGGTAAGTAATGAAAAGGTCACTGATTCAGATTGCTTGGTAAACCGGGCACAAGCAAACAATATGTGTTTTAATACAGCTAAATGTAAATGTGGACATCTGGGAGCAAAGACTGTAATACACACAGGATGGGGGGCTCTATGCTGGGAAGCAGTGACTCTGAAAAAGATTTGGCATCATGGTGGACAATCAGCAGAACATGCGCTCCCAGGGTGATACTGTGATCAAAAGAGCTAATATGATCCTGGGCTGCATAAACTGGGGAATCTCACGTAGGAGCAGAGGTGTTGTTTTACCTCTGTATTTGGCACTGGTGCAACCACTGCTGGACTCTTGTATTCAGTTCTGATGCCCACAATTCATAAAGGATGTTTATAAATTGGAGAGAGTTCAGAGAAAATCCATGAGCCTGATTAAAGGATTAGAAAATATGCCTAATAGTGATAGACTCAAGGAGCTCAATCTATTTATTTTAACAAAGAGATGATTAAGGGGTGACTTGATCATAGTCTATGAGCACCTACATGGGAAAGAAATATTTAGTAATGGGATCTTCAGTCTAGCAGAGAAATGTCTAATATGATCCAATGGCTGTAGGTTGAAGCGAGACAAATTCAGACTGGAAAATAAGGTGCAGATTTTTAACAGTGAGAATTATTAACCATCAGAACAACTTTACCAAGGGTAGTGGATTCTCCATAACTGTCTATTTTTAAATCACACTGGATGTTTTTCTAAAAGATCTACTTTGGAGAATTCTCTGGCCTGTGTCATACAGGAGGTGAGGTTAGATGACCACACTGGTCCCTTCTAGCCTTAGAATCTATGAAAAAATAAAATGATTAGGGGGATGGAACAGCTTCCAGACAAGGAGAGATTAAAAAGACTTGGACAGTTCAGCTTAGAAACTTAGAAATTTAGAGACAGCTAAGGGGGGATGTGATAGAGGTCTATAAAATCATGAATGGTGTGGAGAAAGTAAGAAAATATTATTGACCCTTTCACATAAAAGAAGAACCAGAATCCAATGAAATTAGTAGGCAGCAGGATTAAAACTAACATAAGGATGTACTTCTTCACACCATGCACAACCTGTGGAACTCATTGCCATGGTTGCTGTGAAGGCCAAAAGTATAACTGGGTTAAAAAAAGAATGAGATAAATTCATGGAGGATACATTTATCAATGGCTATTATGGGCAGGGATGCAACCCACTTGTCCTGTGTCTCTAACTCTCTCTTTGCCAGAAGCTGGAATTGGATGATAGGGAATGGATTATTCGATAGTTGCCCTTTTCTGTTCATTCTCCTCTGAAGCATTTGGCACCAGCTGCTCAGACTGGACAGTGGGCTGGATGGATCACTGGTCCATCCCAACATGCTTGTTTTTATGTTATGGGGGAGGCAGTTCTGGACGCTCCCTGCTCAGGATGTGCATTGCTGGGGGCAGGGATGAGCTGTCTGCGACCTCTGCTCAAGGGGGGTTGTTCTCTGCAGGGGCCTGAGTCCAACCCTTGCACAGTGGAGTCCTCCCCTTAGTCCTTCGCCACTGCCTCAGCACTGGCCCTCAGCCTCCCTTGGGCCTGGCTGCCTCAGCATGTACAGCAGGTCTGACAGAGGCATCATTGTGGGAGCACACACAGCTGCTCACAGCCCCTGCCAAATTGGATTTCCTGTTGTTTACTGCCTAACTGTCAAGGCAGCGCTCCCCGCTCCCAGCCTGGCCTAGCTTGGCCCTGCAGCATGTGGACACAGGGCCCTTTGTGGAATGGGGCCCACCCCGTGTATAGCACCTGCCTCTCACAGCACCCTCCTGGGAATGAGCCCATAGACCAGCATCACGTGGGCATACCAAACATAGGACTGCAGAGAAAGAGCTAAGTTCTCCCCATACAACCTCCACTCACCTCTCTCCCTGCGAACACACATATCCTGCTCCTCTCCCCCGCACACTCTATTGCCCCATACCTCTTTCCCGTTCCTGCCTCCCCTACACACTGCCCCCCACGCCTCTGCTCCCCACACAAGCACCCTGCTTCCATTATACATACACCCTGCTTCCTCCACACACACCCTCTTCCCCACTCACATCCTCCATGCTTCCCCACACACGCACCCT